>JAPVCB010000021.1:209780-480468 GCA_029606185.1 Paecilomyces formosus | reverse complement strand
AAAAAAAAAAAAATTGGAAAAGTGGTACTGATTAAATCTCTAAATGGCATCCGCCGCAGTCTTGCCAGTGAAATTTTTACGGCGGTCTAAAACACCAGCAGGCGCAAATCTCGAGTCCCCGAGCGGCTCCCTTGAATTCCATTCTTGGCTAGACCAAGGACCGCGATCCTTTCTGGGCCCTGACGTGCCGTGGACTCGAGAGCTGAACGTAACTTCTTCATCTCCAATTTCGCGCTTCTCCTTCGACTCTCCCACCTTCATTTTACAGCATCTGCGCATCCCACCAGCCATGTCTCAAGAACACGGTGGACCGTCAATGAGCGACAGCTTGCCTGATGCGCAACCGGCTGCAGCCCCTACAAAGCAGACGTACAAATCGTTTAAGTAAGCGCAGCCCAGTGACGGTAGTAACACATTCTCTGACCATCCTCTAAAGGAAGAAGTATGCGAAGCTCAAGGTCAACTTTGAACTGGGCATGAGGGAGAGTGAAGCGCTCTTTCGCGAACAGATGCGAATCCAGGACCTCTCGAACAGAATACAAGAACAGAATGAGTATGTTCGATTTTCCTTTTTGAATTCACGCGAGCCGCTGAATTGACATTCTCGGTAGCCAACTTCTAGAAATCCTGCTCGAGTTCAACGAGAGTCTCCACGTGCCTACTCATCTGCGCTACGAACTAAACGTTCCAGGCGAATCTCCTCCATTGAGTCCTGTGGATGAGGAAGCCCAGCCACCGCCGTCTTACGATGCCGCAACTGCCAAAGCAACTTTAGAAGAAGCCCGCAATGAGTTGGCCTCCGGCGAAATCACCGCGGACACTTATCGTCGGTTGGAAGATGCTATCAAGCGAAGTGAGGCATTCGAGCCGAAGAATAAATACTCTTCTTTGGTGCAGGTTCCGCATACAACCGCAGAACAATCTTATCCGCATGAGGCCGATTATGATAACCTGGGGTATCTCACTCCGGAACACGAGGCCGAATATTTCATGACCATGGATGCACGGTTGGGCGACGCGCAGGCCGCCGAGCAGCTGAGTCGTGCTCCAGAGAAACCATCACTTGCGGAAAGGGAAAGAGAAGCAGCGCTTCGCAACCCTGTGTCGGTTTACAATTGGCTACGCAGAAATCAGCCCCAGGTGTTTCTGCAGGACAATGAGATCACATCTGAGAAGTCCGTCTCGCGACCGGCCAATGCGCGGGCCTCCAAGCGTGCATCGACCCACGCCCGAAAAGAAGAGGATGTGTACGATGAGGATGGCATTCTCGTGGATTCCACGCCCGCTCCAGGGAGCAGCAGAGGCAAACGGAAGCGTGACGACGATACAGGATACCGTCCCAAAGGCGGCAACAGCGGCCGTGGTGGTCGGAAGAAAAAGGAAGATGGCTCCTACGGTGGAAGACGTACCTCCAAGAGATCATCTGGTGTGGGCGCTTAGCCACTACCAGTCTATTGTACTATCTGATAATTTTCCCAACTTGTGTTATTATGAGTGGCCTTGAATTCGGGGGCAGAAAACGGTTTATCGGCAACTGGAGGGGCATCCAGCCAAAACAGCGATGTTCTAATATTGTTATTGCATAAAAATTGTTTTATCCAGGTCAGGTTGCCTTGTCAATCGGCGAGGGCCTCGATATTGAGGGCTTAGAGATGAAACAATACAAAAATCATTTGCAGATTTCTCGTCCGTGCTAGTAATCTGCATAGCAGAGAGTCCCACCTACTTTAAGCACAATAACTAGGTTACGCCTTTCTGAATGTTCTACAACCTTGTAGGCGTTATCTGCATGCAGCGATTAAACTGGCCATCCAGCTAATTCTCCAGAACACTTATACATAGTCAGGGCCTGTAACCATAATATAAGAGGAAACTTACTAAATTTATACATCACTATCTATACCTAAATATATCTAAATATCCATTCGTTACACTCACTGCTAAGCTAGAACTTCAAAAGTTCGTTGTGCTGCTCTGGAATACTACATCTACGCACAGACCACATCCGATCCAAGACCTACTTTCTTTTTATCGAAGGTCCCCGCTAAGATTCATTGATTTCACTTACGAGCAACAACTTACGCAGCGCCCATTGACTTGCTGCGAGCCTCCACCCTAAGGACCTTTTTCTCGGTATATCGAATAATTCTTCGATATGGCAATCACCATCTTGCCCCCCGCCCCAGCGGAACCTCAGGTCCGACCGCAGTACGACGAGTCGGATTCCGAAGATGAAGTCATGGAATCGAGTGATATCGCACGCCCTAGCAAGCGGCTACGGCTACTGGAGAAGGGCTCGGAGGTTGTTACACCAGGAGAGATCGTCACGGATGATCCGCAGTGGATGAGGTTGGTGTTTCCTTTCTACCTTTTTTGAGCGCAGCACAGCGCTTCCGCTGAGCTCTGACACTGACAAACATCGAAGAGGACATGGCACATACACGACTCCCCTTTCGAGTTCGATCATCGCTACCGTCGCCGGTACGGTTCAGAAAACCAACAAACTGCTCTCCGTCACGTCACTACGGGCACGATACACACCAGAGATCGGAGACCTCGTGGTCGGTCGAATTGTCGAAGTCCAGTCGCGACGATGGAAGGTCGATATCGCCGCACCACTCCTTGCCCAGCTACCGCTTTCTGCTATCAACTTGCCCGGTGGCATTCTGCGACGACGTACCAGTGCAGACGAACTGCAGATGAGGACGTTCTTCAGTGAGGGCGACCTCGTCGTTGCTGAGGTTCAGAGCGTACATTCTGACGGAGGAGCGTCCTTGCATACGCGGTCGTTGAAGTATGGAAAGCTACGGAATGGTATCTTCCTTGCGGTCACAGGGACTGGTGGAAGTGGCTCGTCAGGATTTACTTCAAAGGGCGGGTCGGGTTCTGCAGCGGGAAAAGCAGCCGGAGGCGTTGTCCGTTCAAGGAGACAGGTGTGGACTATCACCACGGCTAATGGAGGTGGTGAGGTGGATGTTATCCTGGGCGTGAACGGGTATATCTGGATCTCGAAACATGCAGAGGGCGCCGAGGCGGCTTCGTCAACGACGGAAAGTGTGTCGATCACGAAGATGGAAGAGATGGTTTCCAGCTCCATCTACTCGAGCCAGAACGACGAGATCGCACCGCAGACGAGACGGGAGATTGCCAGACTTGCACAATGTATCTGTGTGCTGGTCGAGGCCGGAATCAGGGTCGATGAAGACACGGTCATGCGCGCATATGAAGCTAGTCTGCAAGTTGACTTGGAGATGGTTGACGATGAAGCCGACGAGGGAAGTGCCTACCTCGGCGGCGAGAAGGCCAGGAGACTGGTGGAGATTGTCTCGCAGTAGAAGCTGTCTCCTAGGATGAATTGTATGTATTATATTGGGACCTGATCGAGATACCCATAGAACGAGCAAAAGACAACCCACTCCAAATACCTTTGGAATTAGGGAATACCTTCATAAACAACGTATAATCGGCCAAGTAGAACCTCAAATCAATAAATATATCTTATTCGTCCAAACTACGCCAAACGTTTTGTCTAATCATGCAGTTACTCCAGCTGTTGCTCTAGACCTGTTTGCGCTGTTTGTTCTCCGAGTATCAGAAATCATATCGAGTCAGCAAGCCATAGCTAGTTAACAATTAATTTTTTTCAACATCATAACTTACCCCCGCGATCTCCCCTATTATTCCGGGATTATTTCTTTCTAATTAATGCCTGCATAACTACAATGCCATTTTACTGATTTCCTTCTTTGTTTCTACTCTCCGCACGGCCTCTCGCCGGTCTCCATCGCGCCATGTCCGCACGCTCCTGTCTCTCCTCTGCATTATCATCCAGTCTGCGCCAACAATGCCATTCTGGACTAAAAGCCAATTCGAATCTCGCAGTCGCTTCCAGCCTGGGCCATACCCGACATGCTTTCTTCATATCATTGGGTAATCCCCCTCGAAGACATTACGCCTCGCCCGCGAACGAGAAACGAAACGTCCAGCGATCCTCGCAACCCGCACAGAAACCCGTACCAGCAACATCACCTTCCTCCTCATCCTCCTCCTCAGAAGTAAATGCACCGCTAAGCACCCTGCCCATGAAACTCGACGTCCCCGCCCCCGCCGCATCAGACGCGACGCCCATCGACCAATTTAAGCGCTACATCGCGCTCGGCCGTGCGTACTACTCGTTCTATAAATCGGGCCTCAAGAACGTCTACCACAACTACAAGGCGTCCATGCCATTACGGCGGGAGCTAGGTCTACCAACTTACCTGCCCACATCATACCCGCCGGCGACGCGCACTTCTTCCTCGTCAGACAAGACGCCCTCGTTCTTCTCCGCCGTTCGCGGACTCGGGTTCAGCCGTGCGGATATCCAGCTCGTGCGTCGCGCCGCGTATGACGTCCGTCGGATGATTCCGTTCACGCTGATTCTGATCATATGCGGGGAGACGACGCCGTTTATTGTCCTTGCGCTGGGCAATGCGGTGACGCCCGCGACGTGTCGGGTGCCGAGACAGGTCGAGAAGGAGAGGCTGGCGAGGCTGGAACGGAAGAGGGCGGCGATTGCGGCGCATCAGGCTGCCGTTCAGGGATCGATGGCGCCTGTAGCGGTGGGATCGCAGGAGGAATTGGCGATTCTGGCGGACAAGTATGCGGATGTGGAGTTTGCGAATGCGGCGTCCGCGGAGGAGGTGTTGAGGGCGTGTGCGGTGTTTGGGCTCGCGAAGAAGCATACGCGGCCGTCGGCGCTGGTGCCGGTGGTGTATCGGCCGCGGTTGAGGCGGTGGGTGCAGTACCTGGAGCTGGATGATCGGTTGATCCAGCAGGGTGGTGGTGTCAAGGCGATGAGTGTGGATGAAGTGCGCATCGCAGTGGAGGAGCGAGGAGGAGTTGGTGCGGGAGGTGAAGGCAGGAATGATTGGAAAGCGGAGATGGAGGAGCGGAAGTGGTTGGAGAGATGGTTTGAGCGGAGACGTGTGCTGTGAATTGAAGCGCCGATGTGATATCCTGATATACTGGGACATGTCCGCATCATAGAGGAGCACAGAAGATAGAAAGCCATGGATTATATTCATGGTTTTATGTACAGTATAGTATATATTGATGTAAAATAGATGATAGATAGACATATCCACTTCTATCCAAAAGGTAAACAGAAAGGTCTTGAGGGTGCATTTCTAGTCTAGCCTATTCTCAGTCGTGTCCTTTCATGTCCATTCATGATTCGCGGGTTGTTGAGTTGGATTTCCAGAGATGGTAGATGGCAGACCAAGATCCCACAATATCGGGCCGTATCAGAACAGGCTTGAGAAGTCACTTTCATGGATAGGGTACGAGTTTCCCACAAATCTCTCATTCAAGCCACGGCTTTGACGATCTCCCTTTGGAGACACTGGGTAGTCGATCCTATCTGGACAGGACAAGACGCATTGTCGATGACATTCCTACAAATGACACTGTGATCGCTCCGTGGAGTCGACTACTCCGCTGGGCTGTGAGAGCAGGCGATGCCTCAAACAGCATTTGGTCCTTCGCCATATGGTAGTGTGCGGTGTTGTAGTACATTCGACCGGGTCTGCCCATCACCACTATGTGGTGACAGGTCATGAGGTCAATCAATATTCCACAGCCTAGTATTCAGCGTTTTGTTATAGCCATCCAACCAACTTCAATATGCTTGGTTTTGTAGATGGCGTCGAGTTCAACCCTCAACCAGCTTTTTGCGAGTGGCCACCCCGGATTGATTCATTCTGGCCACTGTCTCCGATTCGAGTCTCTGCAGATGCTTTCAATCCAGATGAAAGGTCTTTCTGTGCTTTCTGCATCAATTCTGAGCTCTTTTGCCCATCTGCCGCATCCTCAACATTGAAAGGCTGCTGCGTTTCCTCCTTCAATCCACCCTGCTTCTCCCCCGGTGATCTCTTCGACAACGTCGGACGAAAGACATCGGGACTCGGTTTATTGTAAGCGACCTTTCGGAACAGACTAGCGCGATTCGAGGCTCTGTGGATCCGCAGGGTCTTTTCGAGACTATCTGGTAGAATTCGGCCTTCCTTGTCGGTCGTGGTCGAGGGAACGCGGATGCTATCGAGAGCTTTCTCGGAGCGGGAGCGCGTCAATGGCGGGGAGAGTCGGGAATAGTATCGCTGGATAGGATACATATTCGTGGCTCTGGTGCGGGACAGCCAAGGCTGGTCAGGAGGAGCCCTCGTGAGGGAGATTGGCGGGGTGTAGGCAGGGAAGGGGAAGAATGAGCAGAATCCGGTTTCCAGGTAGAATATCAAGAGGGGAGGGTGGGTCAGTCAGCGTAGGCAGTAATAATAGCAGAATGATCCTTCACAAAAGTCCTCGTGGAGAGCAGAGTCCAGTTGTAGGCCGGGAGTATCAGCATCAATATCGGTCACTGTCAGTAACTATCTCCTTTGGGACTGATCGAGACAGAAAGCGATTTTCGGTGATAAGATGCCCGATAAGATCTAGGCACGTGATGGATTGATCTTGTGCCTCTTGATTCAGATGCAGCCAATCAGGAATGGAATAATCTGTTCAGTGGTTATTATTATTAGCTCTACCGATATTAATAACTAGTCGGTTAAAATAGTCTTATTTATTGTTTCTCTTGTTTCTTGCTAGTCTCTGTCCGCTATTCTCTACTAGTAATCGAGGACTCTCGTCTAGACCGCTCCCCGCGCCCCTATCTCCGTAGTCTACTCCGTATTACTCCTTTTCCATAAGAATGGAATCAGGGGGCCTAGCGGGAGACTAGTCGAGTGCTCGATCGTGCGCATCCGCAACAAGCTTCATGTTCATGGAGCCATCCATGGTCCTGACAGCTGCGGCGCGATGCTTCCGTGCCCTTCGCCGCTATTCCGTCACTTTCGAGCGCATGTGCTGGCAGAGAGAGACACAGAGAGAGTTGATCGGGAGGCGTATTTTCGGGAGAGAGCTCAGAAGGAGAGAAGAGAAGCGTTTAACTAGGCTTTAGGTTAAGCTAGAGAATAAGAATAAGAGATGGATGATGCGGATTGCCAGAAAAGGCCGGGATGAAGCGCCAGGAACGTCAGTTCGAGCCACTTTTTGCCTGCGCTCTCGCTCATGACGTACATAGTGGGGGTTTGTTGGCTGCAAACCTTGAATTGTGAAGATTCTGAACGGGAAATACGATCTATTCACTGGTATTAATGTAATATATTAGAGAGCCAGACAGCAAATCTGATACGGTTACCCTTTTGTCTGTCGGTGGCACAAAAAAAAAAAGAAACACCGTCTGTTATCACTGCTCTCACTCGTCGATCGACTAGCATTCCTAGAGGCGAGTCTGGCCCTTTGACCGTCTCCGCCCGGACGACTCTAAGTAAGAATAAGACTCTAGAGCAAGCCCCTCCACGAACTAACAGATCTCGCTCCCCCTTCTAGAAGCGACCAGCACTGCTAGGACTGACTACTTGGTCGTTGTCAGTCATTGTTATATCCATCACTTGGTCCTTGGCAGCTTCACCGCTGGCTTCTTGTTTCTGTGTTCTGTTCTGTCCTGTTTCTCATCGTCTCAGCGCCTCCAGCATTATCTATTGCCAGCCCATCCGCTTTCTGCCTCCCTCGACGAATCCATCTGTGCTGCCCGTCCGACATTGCGATCCCAGTGACGTCCCTGGCACGATCAGCCTGGGTCGTTCGTGATCTTCTACGGTCCTTGGTCTTGACTGCGACATCCATGGCTGTTGCGTTTCTCAATTAGAGAGTCTGTGACTGATCGATCGATTGCGACCGTCCCGCTTGTTCTTGTGCAAGGTAATAACTGAACCACCAACTCACCACCGTACCTCTGGTCCCGGCCTCGCCATTCAGCATTACTTCATTTCCAAATGGCCACTTGCTGACTTTCTCCTTCTTGTCTACCAGCCATTGACCCCTAGATTTTCCATATCGCGCATCTCCCATGGCATCTCCGGTCGAGAGCCCTGGCAGGCTGCCTGAGGGGCAGCCCGATCCCGTTATCGTGGGACCCGGCCTGAAGACGCTGGGAGAGGATGCCTACCGCAAGGCATCGATCGCAACACCAAGCACGAGCGTCGATAAGATAGATCAAGTGACCAGCGACGCACCGTCGTATTTTGACAAGACCCAGAGCAGCAAAGACTCCGTTGCCAAATCGCCATCCTCTCCCGCTGAGGCCGTCGAGGGCGCCAGATCCGGTCCAGAGCTCCTTCGACGGTTGAGCCTCGTCGGAGAGACAGCGCCCAAGTCTCCCGGAACAGACCTGCGAGCAGCCCATCCGGGCCTGAAGTTGACGGGGAGGATCATCAATGCGGCTTTCTGCATTCCATACAAACTGGGCCTCCGGTCCGGTGCAGACTGGGTATGACTTCATTCCGTCCCGTCTGTGTCTTATCTTGCCGCTGATTGTGTCTCAAGGATCTCAAACAACGGCCCGGAACGTTGTCTCTGTTCGATTCATTCGCCCATCTGGCGTCGTCCGATTCCACGTGGTCCCATACGCTGGTCGGCTGGACCGGTGAGGTAGAACCAGTGCCGGATGGAAAGACGCCTCTGCAGCCTCTCTCAGTCAATATCGAAGGAAACCTCCCTGCGGCTGCCAACGGAGTCCGCCCTTCGCTCAACAAGGCCGCTGCGCCCATTCCAGTGGATGCTCGTCAGAAGCCTCCTGCGAACCCGCTAGTGGAGGGCATTACCGTTACAAAAGCAGACCGCGAACGTCTCGAAAAACAAGTCCAGGAAAGCAGGTACGGAACGATCCTTCCGGTCTGGCTGTTCGATGAGTCGGACGAGCCGCAAGACGACATCCTCCTGAAGGACCAGGGCCGATGGAGGCGCTACGCGGAGCGTGAGCTTTATCCTCTACTACACTACAAGCAGAACGGCCCAACCGATGGCCGGTCAGAGCGCAAATGGTGGGCGGACTATGTCCGGCTGAATCGTCTGTTTGCGGATCGCATCGCGAGCGCTTATCAGCCAGGCGACATCGTCTGGGTCCATGATTACCACCTGTTCTTGCTGCCCGGCATGTTGAGGCAGCGGATCCCGAACATCTACGTTGGCTTCTTCCTGCATGCCCCCTTCCCCAGTAGTGAATACATGCGCTGCCTGGCCAAGCGCAAGGAAGTCCTGACGGGCGTCCTTGGTTCCAATATGATTGGTTTCCAGACCTTCTCTTACTCGAGGCACTTTTCCTCGTGCTGCACGCGCGTATTGGGCTTCGACTCCAATTCGGCCGGAGTTGATGCCTATGGCGCGCATGTCGCTGTCGATGTGTTCCCCATCGGAATTGATGTGCAGAATGTCCAGAAGGTAGCTTTCGGTAGCCCCGAGATCGAGGACGCAGTGGCTGGCATCCGGCAACTCTATGCGGGGAAGAAGATTATCGTTGGTCGTGACCGGCTGGACAGTGTTCGTGGAGTGGCCCAGAAGCTACAGGCGTTCGAGACGTTCCTGGAGCGGTATCCGGAGTGGCGGGACAAGGTTGTCCTGATCCAGGTGACCACCCCGACGAGTCTAGAGGAGGAGAAGGAAGATGCAGACACCAAGGTTGCCAGTCAAATATCCAACCTTGTGTCCACTATCAACGGCCGTTTTGGCTCGCTCAGTTTCTCGCCTGTTCAGTACTATCCGCAGTACCTCTCCAAGGTGGAGTACTTTGCCCTGCTGCGAGTCGCCGACGTGGGCCTGATCACCACCGTTCGAGACGGCATGAACTCGACCAGTCTGGAATATGTGGTATGCCAGCAGAACAACCACAGCCCCCTGATCCTGTCCGAATTCTCCGGAACCGCAGGCTCCCTGCCCAGCGCAATTCACATCAACCCGTGGGACCAAGGAGGTGTGGCAGCCGCCATCAATCAGGCGCTTACTATGTCCCCTGAGCAGAGACTGGAACAGCACACGAAGCTATACAAGCACGTCACGTCGAATAACATTGCCGCTTGGTCAACGCAATACCTGCACCGTCTGCTGACCAATCTGTCTTCCTTCGACCAGTCGATAGCTACTCCCGCCCTAGACAGGGCGAAGTTGCTCAAGCAGTACCGCATTGCCCGGAAGAGACTGTTCATGTTCGACTACGACGGCACCTTGACGCCCATCGTCAAGGATCCGCAAGCGGCCATCCCGTCTGACCGCGTCCTGCGGACGATCAAGACTCTGGCAGCAGACCCCAAGAACGCGGTATGGATCATTAGTGGACGGGACCAGGCCTTCCTGGACGAGTGGATGGGTCATATCCCGGAGCTCGGACTGAGCGCAGAGCACGGATGCTTCATCCGCAAGCCACGTTCGGATGATTGGGAGAACCTGGCGGAGCGGACAGACATGGGATGGCAGAAGGAGGTAGTGGATATCTTCCAGCACTATACCGAACGGACTCAGGGGTCGTTCATTGAGAGGAAGAGAGTAGCGCTGACATGGCACTACCGCCGTGCGGATCCCGAATACGGTGCTTTCCAGGCGAAGGAGTGCCGGAGGCACCTTGAGGAGACGGTGGGCAAGAAATGGGACGTGGAGGTCATGGCTGGCAAGGCCAATCTCGAAGTGAGGCCAACCTTTGTCAACAAGGGATTTATCGCATCCAGGTTGGTCAAGGAGTATGGGCCGCTGCCAGAATCCGCACCGGAATTCATTCTGTGCCTGGGAGACGACTTTACCGATGAGGGTATGTTCTTTTCTGTTAATCTCAGGCTGCGCATATACTGACGCTTGATAGATATGTTCCGGGCTCTCCGCGACTGCCATCTTCCCTCCGACCACGTCTACACGGTGACGGTTGGCGCCAGTTCCAAGCAGACGGATGCGAACTGGCACCTGCTGGAGCCAGCAGACGTGATTTCCACTATCGGCATGTTGAACAGCAGCTCTTGTTCCGAGGAATACTAAGGAGCGAGGTCGCTACGGATGACGAATTCTCTTTTTTCACCTTCAACTCCGTGTCTAAACACGAGTATATTCCCAGGATATGCCAGTTTGCATCGGCATTATAGGGAGGCATCGGGCAGGAACTGTCCGTGGTGTAGTCATGGACGGTGTTGGTTGGTCTTAGCACATGATAGACTAGTCGGTCTCCTGTTGGTTCTAGCACCCGGGAGTCATAGATCCATATATATATTCATATATAATGAAGTTCATTGTTTCAATCCTACGCTATTGCATCAGGAGATCCGCAATATTTATATAACACCCTTATCCTCCAAGATTATTAACCGATAGCACAAATCCCAGAGGACCGCATAAATGAGTGCCATATATATAAATACGAAAGAAAGATAAACAGCTTATAGATCGCCCCACCAAGCCAACCCCTCCATTAAGAAACCCCCGAAGTGGTACCATAAGTATCCAGAAGAAAAAAAGAAAAGAGCCGAGGTTACGCCGGCCGGGCCGAATAATTCAAGTAATGATCACACATCAACTTCAGAAACATGGTTAATAATTAACTTATCACGGACTCGAAACCGAGTAGAGTGGTTTAATCAAGCTTCTTACCTCGATAACTAAATAACTATCTAGCTGACTAGTTAGTTAAATGTAACCAGTGAATCAATCAGTTACTCGGATCAGCTAGCTATTGTTGCTCGGCTTTCCGGCCGAGACCAATTGGTGAAGTGAGGGAACAGTTACCCCGCTATCCAAGTTAACTTAGTAGTTAGTGAACTGGTTTAACCAGTTACCTAGGCTGAGGTGGGTTTGATTATAAATTTACAATTATTGACCACCCAACGAAGAAAGGGACGGGCTAGGTATATATTAAGAACCGCTCCTACGATATATATCTTTTAATTCCCCCTGTTGTCAATTCCCGTCTATCTATCCATCTATCCCTCCATCCAGTCCATCGAACTGAACTCTCGAACCCATAACCATGGCCACCGAAGAAATCCATATCGTTGCTACTTTCTACCCGCAGCCGGGGAAAGCCGATGAGGTGCGTTTTCGTTCCCTAACATCTCGTCATTCTCTTTTGCTCTCCATCTATCACTAGGATGAGACAAAATGAAATGAAATGAAAGGCAGAACGAAAAGCTAACGAAGCAATGGAATGAACGAAACAGCTCATCGCCATCGGTAAAGCGACCGCTGAGAAAGTCCACGCCAACGAGCCCGATGCGTTGATGTATTACGCTTTCAAGGTGCAGGATAAGGATGAGGTTGTTTTTGTTGAGAAGTATGTTCTTTCTCTCTTTTTCCCCCTTCTGGTTTCGTGTTTTGTGCTGGTTGTCTCTCTCGGGGCAGGCATTAGAAATGGTGTCTGAGAACTATCCTGTATTTTGTTTTTGTTCTTGTTTTCCCTCCACTCGTTCCCTCCGATGGCCATTGACATGCTTGTAGATACAAGAACAAAGCAGCCGTCGATGGGCACGTCAAGACGGAGCATTTCCAGCAGTTGGCGGCCCAGGTGTCTGGGCTGTCTACGAAGCCGTTCGAATTGAAGGTCGGCACTTATGCGTTTGGGTTTGGGGGTGAGGGACGATCGAAGATCTAGTTCTGTTCAGATGGTATCCGAGCATGCTTGTATATACCGTTATATATATACCGTACGTGTATATATACTTGAGTAGGTTGCATATAAATACCGGTACATACGTAACGAGAGATTGTGATTGTTAGTGAAGAACACATGTATCATGCTGCAATTATGGCCAGTTCCAGGAACAGATAACAAGTTTCGAATATTTGGAATCCGTGATAAGGTTAGATTTGTCTCGAACAGCTATGAGACCTGGAATAGTGTCCGCTGTCAACACCAGAAACGACTAGAACATCCTATAGAGGTTTTAAGGCCGTCTCACGTTGCAGGAACCCACGTGGCGAGAGTTCGGGAATTCCACATGTACTACATTCCTCCCGTACGGAGCTCCCTTAGTAGTATGTGACAGCTTCGTAGCGCGCGCCGCAAACTGAGATGTGACCGAGGAGGCAGTTCCGAGCCGACTAGTCCGCCACTAGAGGGTCACATTTGCGGGGAAGGAGAGAGCTTCGATTCAGCAAGATCCTTAGGTTCGAACTGGAACTGCGGTCGAATTCAATCTAGGGCTCTGTATTACTGCTTTTATAGGCATGTTGGTTCGAGATAGCGAGTCTAGTCCAGGTCGGAACTGTGTCAGCATGGGTGTTGTTGGTGACGGATGAGATAGATCCAGTGGTGAGACGTTTGAATTGTCATAGCCAAGAGAATACGTCCAGCAGTCTTATCTGAGATATCGCCATCGGTTGGGTTATCAATGACTGCAGTGTTCTGCATCACGCTGGTTTCAGAGACGTCTGAGGCATCTTCTGTCGCTTAGTTCCGGCGCTCTGCAACGCCTGGCTAGAAGACTGGATGCTCATGGAATATTGCTGGGATACTACTTGCGTGGTAGGCATTATTACATACATACATACATACATACATACATATGCGAGCTCCCGTGTTCATCGGGTGCACCGATGTGTCGTCTAATCAGGCGAGAAGCCATGGCCTGAGTCCCTGACAGCTAGCCGACGCCTCGATAGTCGACCGGGTGGAGGACACGGAAGGCCAATCAGGAATAGTGCCCATCGTGACGGACGAAGCGCTTCGTCCAAGACTCCGACTCTGTCGCACCGTCCACGGCCATCGTGGGCCCCGGTGGCGGAGGCGAGAGGAAACCTGTGAAGCCATTCGGAACTTTAGAGAGCTTTGACATAAACGGGCGGTTGCAGAATAGGGGAGAGAATGCGCTGATATGGAGGATCAATAGAGCAAACTTCATCTAGTCTCTAGCCGTACCGACTTGCTCAACCTGGTCAACAACGCTTATTTTTGGAACCCCTTACCGGGCCGGAACCATGGATGGCGCCTTGGGGTTCAGCGAATACTGGCAGTCAGACATCCAGGAACCAGGTAAACAGCTTCTGGGACGTGCTCGTGATGATAGCAGACGGTGGTGGGTATCGCCGTGGAGCTGGGAGCGAGGTTAGCGGATGGATTAAGACCTTTCCAGCCCTCCAGACTCACTAACTGATGGCTTCGCTCCACTATCGTCAAGATCCACCGCTTCGGAGCCTCCCAGAGGCCCTAACACGCTCAGACAGGCTGTCCTGAGTCTGACTGCCCTCGTCCCGCCCTAAGGGGCAACCTAGTCGTGGTGTAGCAGCAGCAGCAAAGGTCAAGCATGAGAGGAAAGTAAGTAAGCTTCTCGACGTTGGACAAAGGCAAAAGTGTCTGGGGCTGATATCTGTCAGACACTCCTTGCATCTGCTGTGCGTCTACTGTGCTTGTATGCAAGTATCTCTAACAGTCAGTCCATCGTGAAAGATTGTTCGTTTCGGTGGTCGGCAGTCTGTTGACTTTCCGCGAACCTCTGAGGTAGACCTGACCGTTCCTCTCCAGCCCCTGATTCTCTCTCTTCCCCCTCTACCTGCTCTAACCTAACTCCCCCAAACGACGCACTGTGTGCCTTCACGGTTCTTTAATCCTGCTCTTGGGGATCGTCACTTACCGTCACCTTCACCTCTGCCATCTCGCACAGTTCCATTGAACTACTCTCTTCAACGGTCGCGTATCTCCTGGACCACGGTTTCCCCGCTCCCAAGCTCCAGCAACTGTTCCCCAACGTCGACTCTACCACGAGAGTGCTATAATAATATTTGCGCTGCGCGGTCCCGACCCCGCTGGCACTCCCAACCTGCTGTCCCTGATCGTGGATACATACCTCTGCCAGACGATTCCAATTCTACGGAGCGTTCTTGGACCTGCATTCTATCTGCAAAGCGTTTCTTCTAGCCTGTTGAGCGACGTTTTTTGAAGGTCCGTTCGCCTCTATCCCTCGCCGTCGCTGCGTCCATTTGAACGTCGATTTAACGCTTCTCTTCTAGATACCCTTGGATTCTGCTTCGCATCTGACGACCTCGTCTGCATTATATCGTCGACTTCGACTTATCGATACCCCAGCTATATCTGCATTCAAAAAGTTACTTTAATTTTATACGATCACCCGGATAAAATGGCGTCCGGCCCTGCGACTCAGTCCTTGAAGGTGAGCTTGGATTACACTGCGATGATGAAAACACTATCGGGCTCGTGGCTGACGCTGTGCGCGAACAGTGTGTGGTGACCGGAGATGGTGCTGTCGGCAAGGTAATCCCTGCTTATCTATCTCCCCGGGACTTGGAGCGGCAACTAACCGGTGAGACAGACATGTCTTCTAATCTCTTATACGACCAATGCTTTCCCCGGAGAATACATTCCCACGGTGTTCGTTTCCTGTCCAATCGCTTACAATATGGTTTACTGACGACCGGATAGGTTTGACAACTACTCAGCAAGTGTGATGGTCGATGGCCGACCCATCAGCTTGGGACTCTGGGATACTGCAGGACAGGAGGATTACGATCGACTGCGCCCCCTATCCTATCCGCAGACCGATGTTTTCTTGATTTGTTTTTCCATCGTCAGCCCGCCCTCTTTCGACAACGTCAAGGCCAAGGTATGCGACGGGACATTCCGGTTGGCAGAGATAGTAGCTAACAGCCGATCCAGTGGTACCCTGAAATCGAGCACCACGCGCCAAACGTCCCGAAGATCTTGGTCGGCACCAAGCTGGATCTACGAGAAGACAAGGCTACCACCGAGGCTCTCCGCTCGAAGAGGATGGAACCTGTCTCATATGAGCAGGCGCTCGCCGTGGCTAAGGAGATCAAAGCTCACAAGTACCTCGAATGCTCTGCGCTGACTCAGCGTAACCTGAAGAGCGTGTTCGACGAGGCTATCCGGTATGTTCACGGCCTGTTTCGAAGTATGAGAATGAATGCTAACCAGCGCAGTGCTGTTCTCAATCCGCGCCCCGCCGCGAAACCGAAGAGCAAGAAGTGCCTCATTCTGTAAAGCATTGTCTCATTTCATACATTTTCCAGTAGTTAATTCTTTTCCTTATATCTATTCAAGGCGTCCGGGCAGTTTAGGTCATGCTACAAACGTATTATTGACGGTTGACTATTGCTGATTTCATCACTTACCCAACCCTGTCACTTACTCCTACTTCCAATCAGATCAAGAGATACAGAACTTGAAGCTCGCTGCATTCGCATTACTTCCAACCCTGAACTTAAAGTCCATGGCGGTTTTCAATATCATTGAGAGTTTTATTGACTCTTTGATACTACTCGTCCTTGTGTTGATAGTACTAAACAAGTGGTGGGAGTCGTCTTTCTCAACTATTGATCATATTCGAAGAATTTGACTGCTCCTAGCATCCGCGAAGGGTTGCATAAGGTTACCATCTAGATATTCGACGAGATCTCAGACTGAATGCCCTCTCGAAAAGTGACATATTTGAATACATTAACAGAGCGTCACATTTCAACCTGTGCAACAATATACTCGTAAACTTTTTATACAACCACATGCGGGATATATCAGAAAGGGAACTAGTGATCTGCCTCCACCCATAACCGGTACTGAAAAACATGAATTTACCCTAGTAAGAACCAGGTACTCTTCCCCTCCGACTGGGGTGGATACCACCTTCCCATGCCTCCTGACCGCCGTTGTGGTGGGACTTGTTATCTTTCGACGGCTGCTTCTTCTGCTCCTGCAACGCGCGCTTCCGCTCCTCGTCGAGTTTCTGGTTCTTCTGCTTTAGCTTCGCTTTGCGGTTCTCAGATTTGCCGCCGCCACCAGCACTGGAAATAGCGATATGATCAGAAAGTGTTTGACATTAGTATTATTTGAGAGGCGCCTCCACTTACGTCAATTCCACATTGATCCTTCGTGCCGGGGACTTGCCGTCGTCGAACTGAGAGTGGTGATATAGCTTCAAACAGGTCTTCATCCGGTCATAGTGGTCGAATTCGATAAAGGCGAATCCGCGGCACTTGCTGCTGCCCTTTTCCGTGGCCACACGCACGGAGGCTGGAGGGTTCTTCTCAAAGTGTTTCTGAACCGATTCGACGGTCGCTGAGTAGGGAAGGTTTCCTGTGAGAGTAGTGTTAGCTCAGTCAGATGTAGGACGCAGAGATATCAAGTCTAGGATATGGATAACGTACCGACGAAGACGATGAACCGCGCCTTTTTCTGTTGATACTGTTCTTCCTCCCCCTGCTGCTGCTCATTCGCTGTAGCAGCTTCATCTTGTTCGCCATTGGCAGCATCTCCATTTTGTTCCTGCAATGCCTTCTGTTTCTCCTTCTTTTCCTTCTTTTCCTTCTTCTTGTTCTTCTTTTTATCCTTCTTCTCGTCTTGCTTCTCCTCCGCGGCGTCCTCCATCTCTACATCTTTCGACTCGCTCTCCTCATTCTGAGTCTTTTCAGCTTCCTTCTCAGCCTTCTTCTTCTCTTTCTTTTCCTTCTTCGACTGAGCCTTCTGCGCCTCCGTGTCTTCCTTCACTTGCGACTCCGTCTCAGCTTCAGGTTCAGCTTCCTTCCTCTTCGATTCTTTCTTCTTTTGCTTCTCTTCGCGCTTCAGCTTCTTCCTTGCTTCCTTATCGACATCGACCTGCTCGATCTTCGTGTCGGTTTCGCCGACTTCTTCGGAAGTGGCCTGGGAGCGCTTGCGCTTCTTGTCGGTCTTTTCGCCCATTGCGATATTTCAGAAAGTTCTCCTAATTGCGAACAACGATATGTTGTGAAATATTTCTCGGTTGTATTTTCGAGATCCGAGACAGTCGCGCTATTGAAAAGTGGCTTATTCAACGAGGTTGTATGTCTGATTGATGATTTCTTTTTTTTATCGAAAAATAAATTCTGCCAGGTGTATTTCTGGGCGGTGAGGGGCTTGATAGAGATCCATTATGTAAGCATCTAGTTGCTCCCGCGGCCTAAGAACGTATTCGTAACATTCAGATCTAGAAAGATACGGTCCGGTGTTCAATTATTAGTATAGGATATAACTTTACTGATGGATGATTATAACGAAGAAAAATATCCACATATTCAGTAATTTGATCTGCTATGTGATTAGCCCGCAGATTCAAGTCTAGACTGTACAGTACACTGCTGCAGCAAACAAATAATATCGACGCCATTCCCATAACTTTTAGACAGATGCTCCTCCAGAATATCAAAAATTAATGCATGCCTTGCTTTAAAACGCCAAGATCTGAATCTTGTCTTTCTTTGCCCCATACCGCTCACGGAGTTCGGGTTTCGTGAGCAGCTTCAATAATGGAAGATAGATCTCTTTCATGTCAAAGATGCCGCGCTGTTTCTGGTCGATGTGCGAAGCATCAATGACGATACGCTTCACTTCTGTGAGTTTGAGGGCCCCTGGAAGATTATGCATTAGTACTATGTACATCGTATCAAGGAAAAGGAAGCGCATATCAGGCTTACCGGAATCAATCAGGTCACTCAACCGCACGGGTGTGCCCACGCCAAAGCCCATCCTGATGATGTATTAGCGGTTTTCGGGCCAATTATCTTGTGAATAGGTAGACTTCTGAGCTTACCTCGCTCTCTCGCAAAACTGCTTCGCTTCCTCCAGCTTGATGTGCTTTGCGAAAAGCTTACCGACCAAGCTTTCCTTATTCTGGAACGGCCGCAGGGCCCTGCTCAGAGATATCAGTGTCTGATTCAAAGTCGTAACAAGCAAAGTCTTACCTGACGAGGTCTGCGGCTCGAAGTCCCGCAGCAGCTATGACCAGGGTATGCGGAGAACCGTTCTCTTCTGATGCCTTGGCGAGATCTTCATCCTTTGCTTTGAACGCCTTCAAGAAATCCGGTAGGCTTTCCAGCTTCCGTGATTCGAATGACGTCGTGTCGAGGAAAGCTTGCTCTGCAGTACTCAATTAGCATATATCACCTGCGTGGCTCATGAAGATGGACGCGCTGAGCATATATATTCGGTTTCCACCCACCTGGAATATGTAGATCATTCAATTCCACAGCAGTCATTTCCTTGTGGAATTTCTTCGTCCGCTGCGCAAAGTGATCCGCCAACAGCGCACCATCCATCATCCGTATAGACTCATTGATTCCATCCTTTCCCTCTCTCTCCTTGGGCGGTTCTGCGGGCTTTTCTGCATCATCTTGCTTGTCCTTCTTCTCGGACTTGTCTTTCTTGCCCTTGTTCTTGTTGTATTTGTCCTTATTCTTCTTCCGCTTCTTGTTCGATCCGTCTGACGGCGCATTGCCCGCTGTGGCCGCAGCCCCATTAGCCTTGTCTCCCTTGGACGACTGCTCTTCAGCATGTCTCTTCCGTTTCTTATCCACCTTGGCGGAAAGCGCTGATGCAGGATTCTGCTCGGCCATTTTGTTTCTGTCGAACAGAGGCCTCAGAAGTATCTTTTCTGAATATTCGAATATAATTAAGCGATCTCCCCGGAACAACAGCCTGCGTATCTATGCGTGTTGCTGTCTTAAGAGAAATTTTGCCAGTCCGCTCTTGATCCGCTTAGTCATCCGTCTTATCGATAAGGACGCACGGACCAGGGCCCTCCAACAACACGCGACGCGCTTCAAGTCGGTCTTGGATGTCAGTCCAAGACTCGGGGAATCCAATTGTCATATTGCGGATTGTCTCGATGCAAATGCGCTGAGGTTACATCTGATGGGATTCGCACTTGGGTAATTGCATTGACAGTACAAATGTCCACACCCAATCCCCGTGGGAGGCGCTCTCCGCCTGGGTCTGGGACGCCGGGACAGGAGACCGGACGCAGAGCTGCAGCGTCACCGGCTGTAAGTCCATGCACTGATTTGTTAAGCTCATGCAGTGGTTTAATATAATATACCTTCCGATGTGTACAGTTTACAGAGAGATCTCGACTCCCAACAACCCCAGGCCGGTTCACGGGGTTCGCAACGCCATCTGCGAACCGTTCGGCCACTCGACGGACGCCGCGAACCGGTGCACCATCGACACCGTTTGGTCTTCGAGCCATTCAGCGTCGCGCGGCGAATACTCCCGGACGGGATCGACGGAAGAGTGGACGTCCGCAGAGGGAGACACCGTTCGATATACTGAGGAATCTGGGGAAAGGTAATCGCAGGAAGCCGGGGCTGTTTATGGAATGTCCGTCTACGTGAAGTGCTGACCACGGATTTATAGCCCTTGCCCCTATATCGGCGCCGATTCGTTCCTCGCCGCAGGAAGAACCAGAACCGCCGAAGAAAGACGAGATAGATGAACTGGATAACGAGCCGGAGATTCCGAAGCCGAGATTATCACTCCCGATAGAAGTGGATGAAGATGAAGATGACGGTCCGGATATTCCGCCTCCGCGGTTGTCGTTGGCTTTCGAAGAGGAGGATATCACGCAGGCGTCTATCGAATATCCGCGAAGAGCTATGGCGGATGCAGATCGCGCGAGGCTTGAGAGAATGAGCTTCGGTGACGTCAGATTGAGCGAGAATTTTGGCGATTTGAGCAGATTGGAAAACGTGGACGATATGTCGGAAGCTGGGGGCTACACTACGTTACAGCAGGACGACGAGAGAGGCGATGTCACGGGTATCTCTGGATTTGATGCAGGGTAAGTGGTGAGTTTCTATATACAGGACAATCACAGCTGATATAATACAAAGCGGCGAGACCGACGATCTCGGACGGTTTAACTTCGATTTCAACTTTCCAAGTCCCAATGCCGCTGCCACCGGTCCGGAGTTTGGGCAGGATGACGATGACGGGTTCATGTTGGACACTGCCGATATGCAGCATGAGCCAGAGCTCCAGCCACTGTCTGATCGTGGCGACAATGATGATGACGAAGATGCAACAGGGGGCTTTGGACTAGATGTCTATATGGGCGATCAGACATCAGAAGCTGGATCGATCCGGCAGGCACCCCTTGGAGGAGGGCTGCGCGACGAACCCTTTCGACAAGGTCGGAAAGAGAAGAAAATTTCACGGCACGGCCACCCAGTTCCGAACCTGCCCGCTGCTATGGTGAAGAAACTGGCTACCAGGTTTGCACGGACAAGTGCTGGAGCGAAGACCAAACTCAGCAAAGAGACGCTAGCCGCGATCGAACAAGCATCCGAATGGTACTTCGAACAGGCCAGCGACGACCTTGCAGCCTATGCCAAACATGCCGGAAGGAAAACCATTGATGAGGGAGATGTCATGACTCTGATGAGACGGTAAATCATGCCCAAAGAACGCCATCCACAATAATCCTAGCGCCGCTAACATATGCACAGGCAACGTCACACTAATAATGCGACTACAATCTTTTCTCTGGCGCAAAAACACCTCCCGAAAGAGTTGTTGCAGGACATGCGACTGGCTATGCCGCCATGAAAGCCACATAGCCTACCTCTCAGACTAGAATTACCAAGTCGTATTATGGCGGACTCTGCGCACCGCCTCATTCGGTCGTTTCCGGATAATCATCCACAACATGATCGTGGTTGCGGCAGACAACCCGTACCTGATGGGCATCAGTAGGTATACTTCGAGCTTGACGATTCACCGGTACCATGCTAAGCGGCTATGGCATGCTATCATGAGTGGAACTTACCAGGTGAAGATATACTGCGTGTGATTGTTCCTCAAGTTGACCTCGGGTGCCCGTCCAATTGGTATGCCCTTGGCGGCTCTATCCCAAGATTCGATCAGACCCGGCGCTATCGAGAGAACACGGTTAGCATGTGAACGGGTACACTGTATAGGGTCCCTTCATGGAGGATCCTACTCATAGTTTCTTCAATCCAGACCGGCTGACTTCCGGTGAACTCTGCCATCTGGTACACATCAGGGAAATAGAACTTGCCCTCCTCAGGCTTATTGTCTGGCGTAAACATGTTCTTCTTCCAAGGTTCCCGTAGCAAGCCCTCGATGACAACTTCCCCCTTTGGCAAGCCTAGCTCTCTATCTTTTTGATTGGCCAGTGTCTTAGAGATCCAGCCTCTATTCACCAAAACGGTGCTCTCGCCCTCTCTCCGCTCGAGCGGCGTCACGACAAAATATCCATCTTCCCCTTCATACATCCGGGGACCGACCAGCATTTCTTGGTCGTGACGCAAGTGGCCTCTGGCGTAGACACGGCGATAGTCGAACTCGGAAATGGCCTCAGGGTCGATTCGCGGCGGAAGTGGCAGCGGCGGTTTTATTAGGCGATCCTCGTATTTTGCGATCAATTTCGTTTTCCAGTCCAGACGTTGGACCTGCCAGGTACCCAGAATAAACGCTGTAACAGGGATCAAAGCTATTCGACACCAACACCCAGCCGGTTAGCCTACGCCTGTCGCTATGGTCTTTTCCGCTCAAGCCGGGGATGCGTACCAAGAATGATGAGACCAGGTCCATGTTTGCGACCCGTGCGAACAATCTTCGCTGGATTATCGACGACTGAAATCCACCTGGGATCATCTGCCAGCTGACGGGGACCACTAGATTGGCGAATCTGTGGTTGGCGACTTCGTAAATGCATCGGATTATGAATATGGCTCGGAGACAAGCCCGGACGGGGAACGACGCGAGACGACGTCCGCCATGACGCAGAAGCAGCTCTGCGCATGGCTGAATTAAAGGACTGCATGTTCAATTGAGGCCTCAACAGCCAGCAAAGAAACGAGCTGGAGCAGGAAGCCAAAAGGATGGAGGAGATCAAATGTTCTTTTTGCGGACGAGACGGACCGCGGAACGGAAAGCAGGGCTATCTTGGTCTGTGCGGGCCGACGATCCTCCAGCTCTCTCCGCCTTTAGTCTAGAACAACATCATACGAGGCATGCCATTATCGTTAGTGAACAATTGTCGCCCACGATGTTCTACGAGGGGCCGCTGCAGGATGGCATCGCGCTTGCTGTTCGAGAGTCGAAGCTAGTCGTCTGTTTTGTTCGAGGTTCGCATTCTTCGTCTATCGGCAGTCGTGCGCGGTTACTAATTGACTTGGTGGTATAGATGATACGCATGAGAGCTCCGAATGGGAGGATGAGTATTTTGCAGATGAAGAGGTGTGGTCACCCGCTTTAGTTATGCAGTTACGGAATGTTCCGTCATCTAACAATCTAGCAGATCACCCAGTTGTTGAAGGATAAGGCCGTGATTCTGCGACTGAGAGAGGGCACGCAGGAAGCTGGCTTCCTGTCGTCTTTCTGTCCGATCAGCAAATACCCGACTGTGGTGGTCATCAAGTATGTGGGAATAATTGTGGTTATGAATAATCAGAGCTAATGGACTATTAGAAATGGCATGCTCAATGAATACATGGTAGCGGGGACGTCGAAAGTTGACTTCCAAAACCGCCTCAAGGGAGTTCTCATAGGAAATCCCCAAACGGCAATATCTGCTCCTGCTTCCTTGGTCAGCAACACTGGAAACAGTGCTACTTCTGCTTCCCAGTCAGCATCAGCTCCATCCAGTGCTACTAGTGCTCCGCAGCCCACGCAACCTGCGCAATCTGCACAGCCTGCAGCGCAGGAACCTAAGACGACATCGAGATCCGAGAAGCAAACAGACACGAGACCTACCGACCCACATAAGAAGCCTGGCCATAAAGTTTCGAGTGAGCAAGCAGAACGCAGAGCACAGCGGCACCGAGAGGAACGAGAACGAGCGTCGAAGCAGGCCAAACAAGATCAGGAGCAAACCAAGGGCAAAGAAGCGCAACCCAAAGCCACATCATCAGCAACGCCCAATGAAACCACTACACCTCCAGTAGAGCGCCCACAACCTCGAGCAGCAACACAATATCGTCTCCAAATTCGTCTTTTCGACGGCAGCTCCGTGCGCTCCAGTTTCTCTCCGACTGACACCATCCGCGCCCATGTTCGTCCCTGGCTGGAAGAGAAGCGCACCGATGGAGATCGACCTTACACGCTGAAGCACATCCTGACCCCTCTCCCCAACCACACCATCTCCGTGTCCGAGGAGGAGCAGACGCTACAGGAACTTGGCCTTGGCCCGACCGCTAATCTCGTGATGGTCCCCGTACAGACGTACACCGAGGCTTATGCCTCAGTAGCTAGTCTCCCTGCCAGAGGACTATTTGCAGGATACAACCTAGTATCTGGGGCAGTAGGGGCTGTAACAGGCACGATTGGTTCGATATTGGGTTACGGAGGAGGTCAAACTCCAGCCAGCAATGATTCCAACGTCGCACCCCCAACTCAATCTCAACGACCGGGCAATTCCGCTGCGAGACCGAGGAACGGTGTCGGTATCAACGTCCGGACTTTGAGAGACCAAAGAGACGAACGGGGCGATAGTCAATTCTACAACGGGAATCAGGTATGCTAAACGGTCACCGCAGGTGCAATGACTTGACGATAAAACTAACTTTTGTCTTCTCTGGTGATATAGCTGAACTTTGAACCGAGACGGGATAATGACCGCCGATGAGATTGTTGTATAGGATCACGTGTGTCTATAACCTAGGAGCCCTTCATCATTCATATTGAACCTTCCCCTCTTCTCCTTTCCTTCTCCGGATAGAAGATGGAGGACAAATGCCTTTCTCTTCCCCTTTTGGTGCCTCCTTCCTTTCTTTGTACATTAATTACTGGGGAGTTGGATACGGAATACTGAATTGACGGAATCAATATCATCATTTTCCATTATTTTTTTTATTTGGAAGTTCTTTTCTTTGAATATCTCTGGTTCGAGTCTGCTCGAGGAGGCCTCTGTTGGTCCCCAGGACGACTATGTAAATTGCATTGAGTGATATGCACGTAGTTATTCATACAAGAGGTTGAAGACATCAATCATCTTGATGGCTCGTCCAAAAAAGACAGCCCAAGATTCTTCCATCGTCTTCTTTTCTTTCGATTAGATATAAACAACAGGAGAGGAGTTCAAGTTCAATCCATTAGATAACGCCACGCCACGTATATCTCCCGATTCAGATTCGACCGGGCAAAAAGAGAGCCTTAGTACTGCTTAGCGGCAGCCTGGCAAGCCTTCTGTAGAGGGGGTTAGTAAATCCGTTGCGATTTGGCGACTAAATGGCAGATAAGGGATATGGTATCAACGTACCAGCTGGTCCAAGTACCAACCACAGATGCTCAGGTTGCCCTGGTTGTCATCCATACACTTGCGGAAGTTCTGGACGTCGTTGGCGCAGGCCGGGTTCTCCCACGAGTTGGTCGAAGCGGCACTCTGGTACAGACCATTGTCCATGGGCTGAGCCTGGGCGGGAGGAGCCTGCTGGGCTTCGGCCGGGGCGCTGGAGCCGCCAGAGAAGAAGCCACCGATGGCGTGGCCGATGGAAGAGCCGACGGCGACACCGCTATAATACACATGTTAGTTATTTGGTCTCAGAGAAATTCATCACAGAATGAAATGTATTTCTCCATGTTCCGAAACAAAAAAATATAAACATATATGTCTGCCTGATTCGGATGGAAAGGCCACTTACGCAGCAGTCGAGGCCATCTGGCCGAAAAGACCGGGACCAGAGCTCTGCTGGACCTGGGGAGGTTGCGCCTGCTGAGCATGGGGAGGGTGAGCGGTCGCAGAGGTCGAGTGAGGCTGGTACTGCTGCTGCGCAGGAGGAGCTGGCCTGGCGGCGGGAGCAGCAGTAGGTCTGGTGGGAGCGCTGCGCGCTGGGGTAGCGGCACCACGGCGTTGACGAGGCATGTTGGATTGGTTGTGAGTGGTGGTTTTGGAAGAGTGTCGAGATGGAGGATAGGAGAGCGCGAGGAGAGGTATATAGGTGGGCAATCGAAGGACGAACGGAGCGGATAAAGGATACAAGCAATTCTTATATCGGCGGCAAAGAAGAAGCTCGACCGGAGTGGAAGCGCAAACTCCGAGGACCTGGAATCTCCGCTTAGTCCCGCGGGTGCTGACTGCGGACGTTCTGATTGGCCCGTCGGCGTTCTCGCTTGTTTTTGGCCGAGTACGGATAGTATAGGACTAATTATGGCATGGTAGAGTATGGTCTATCGCTGCTACTGCTGCTATGTGTGGCAGTGCTGGGTTACAGGTATTCTAGAAGACGTATGGAGGAAGCAAGTCTAGTCTTGTTGACTACTATCGTTCTCGTGATCCTGTAGAGATAGAAGGGGCCAGCCGCGGTGACGGACCTTGGCACCTGTACCCAAGACTGACTCATTGTACAGCGATCCCAGTTTCCCTGTCAAGGCAAATAATCGCTGATCACTCCTACCATGAGGAGTGCTTCCGTTGGCTCTATTGGAGCGAGATGACATGCAGAGTCTGGTATGCTCTGTCATGCTTGAAGTCCGCCATAAGGGACTTGCTGGGATGAATCGGCCAGACTGACCGTTTCAGATTTCTTCCTTCTTTACCTGAATCGAGGCGAAGGGAGACTTTGAGTAAACAATGCGATCTTCCTGGTAGGAAGCTTTCCCTTCTGGACGATGACGTTCGACATCACCTCCGTGGACAGGTCCGGTATACAGGGAAAGGCGGTCTCAGTATCATCCAGGGCATCCAGATATTGATATGTCGTGACAAGACATCCATCATCCCTTCTGCGCGGCTCTGCGGGCCTTCCGCTTCTCATTTTTCTTCCGTCGCCGTTCCTTTTGGGCATCTTTTCGCTCCTGCTTATCCTGTTGTCTCTTTGATTTGGTGGCCTTTGCGTTCCCGGACTTTCCATCACTGCTTGTAGCGCCCTTGGTGGCCTTATGTCCCGGAGGGCCTGCGGTCGAGCTGGAAGCGATTCCCACCGTGTCCCTGGCTTCGTCCTCGTTCGTTTCATCTTCGTCAGAACCCGATTCGGAACTACTGGAGTCGCCCTCTTCTTCCGCAGACGGCTTATCCTCAGTAGACGCGCTTTTCTTGGCCAATAGCTTAGCCTTGAGTTGCGCGAGAGCCTTTTCTTTAGCTTCTCTTTCGGCGCGTTCTAGGTCATATTTATCGTTTCCAGCCTATAGCAAAGTCAGCGGGTGCAACGTAAAGTAGAAGGGAAACAAAACTCACCAATCCATGCTTGATGAAGCGTCCTGCAGCCTGCTTGTCAAGAGTCATGGTGCGCTTCTCCGGCTCCGTCTCCAGCGCCTTGATCTTCTCGAAATACTGTTTTACTCTGGTCAGTTCGCGGAACACGGGGTGCTCCTTAGCATTGACTCCATGGAGTCGTAAGTAAGCTAAGTAAAGTTAGCACAAGGCCTTGTTGCAATAGCAGCGGCAGACGTACAGAAGATCAATGACTCCAGCGTGTAAGTGATCAGTACATGGAGTTTGGCCCGGTCCATGACGGGCAATTTTCTTGAGGTGTCTGTCAACGGACGCCCCAGAAGAGGCTGGAGAACCTCCTCCAGGTCGTCGACATTTTCCTCGAGACGGTCGAGTAGGGGCAGTAAATCAGCGGACTCCATGCTGGGCTGGTTGCAGGCACGAGGAAAATGTCAGAGTTGCGAAGCGCGACAATCTTTCTTGTCGATCTTTTCGCGGGCGGTGAGGACAATCAGCTAATCAGTGCTGGTAATTTTCGGTATCGTATCCGGTATTCGAATTACGTATCACCGAGCTTCGACATCATCTTTCCGACAGTTGATGTGAGAGAGCTCGACAACAGCTAACAGCCAATTCAAAGGCGACAGAGCTTTGGCAACATATCAGGGAGCTCTCAGAGAAGCTCACCATTACTACATAATGCAAACGTGAGTTTGTCATTCCTCACCGCCAAGCTTCCAGCTGCATCGCTCGATCACCGAACCTCTTTCTCCGGGGTCCCTCCTCACCACCGTCCAAAGTGTCTCACACACGGTTTGGCCGTCCGCTATTGCGGATTGGACTGATCTTCACGCCAGAGCGTGAGGCATGCTCCTTTCGCAGTGTTAAGTTCGGCTGCTGGGCCGCCAGTCGACCCATATCCGGTGGCCCAGTACGCAAATCATGGATGGAAGATGTGGACGAGATAGCACGGGAAACAGAGAAGCGGCGGCTATCTGGACGAATACATATTCTGGGAATGGGAAATATCGGTACATTTGTCGCGCATTCTCTAGCACGAGGAACATCACCGCCTCCGATCACTCTGCTCTTGCATAACACGGATCTCTACCGGCATTGGCTGGCAACGAAAGGATGCCTATCCATCAGCTCCAATGGATTGGATGATATCCGCACAGGATTCGATATCAACGTTCTTCATGACGATACGTGGTACTCCCTTCCATACTGGGACGGTTCTCGGCCACGAGAGCTTCCGAGCAACAGTGACACGGCTTCGGAGAAGGAGATCGAGGAACAAGTCACCACGTCGGCCCAAGATGACGAGAAGATCGAATGTCTGATCGTGACAGTCAAGGCCCCTCAGACGGTCAGGGCTTTGAGATCTGTTTCCCACCGCTTGACGCCAGAGTCGACCGTACTTTTCCTCCAGAACGGCATGGGGATAATCGACGAGGTCAATGACAAAGTCTTCCCCCATCCGTACGAACGACCTAATTACATGCTGGGAATCATCTCCCATGGCCTCTTCCGTCAGGTGCCCTTCAAAGTCGCACATGCTGGAATCGGAACCACGATCCTCAGTCCCGTGCCCTCCCGGGCACTCACCGCGGTAGAGAAACAAGAGGACGACTGGGCCCCATCGACGAAATATCTTCTTCGCACACTTACCTTGACGGCGCCTCTGGTTGCTGTAGCGGAGACCCCCACGGCGCTCCTGCAATACCAGCTCGAGAAACTCGCCATGAACGCAGTAATCAACCCACTCACTGTCCTGATGGACTGCGAAAATGGCGAGCTTCTCTACAACTACCCCATCACGCGTGCTATGCGTTTGTTGCTCATCGAGATTTCGACCGTCATTTGTAGTCTACCGGAACTACAAGGAGTGCCAGGTGTTGTGAACAGGTTTGCGGCTGACCGTCTGCGGCATATGGCCGTGCAACTGGCGCAAAAGACCGCCAAGAACACAAACTCAATGCTGCAGGACGTGCGGAGGGGACAGCAGACCGAGATCGAGTATATCAATGGCTATATCATCCGACGCGGAGAGGATCTGGGCATCAAGTGTGCGGTGAATTACTTGATCAAGCAGCTGGTCATTGCAAAGAGTGATATGGTTACTCAGCGACAGGCGGGCGCTGTTCCGTTCGATCTGTCAGGTTTGGAGGATGAGGATTGAGTTCGTTTTCTGGTGTCTTTTCTGTCTGGCTCTTTTATATGGGTTGCGTTGTGATATCTTGTATATGTATATATCCGCCATGGATTTTTCTTTTCCAAATACACTCTTAAGATCATTTATTCTATTTTTATTCCATTTTTGTCTATTCCCCCCTGTAGTTTGGAAATAGTCCTCCGACTCCAAGCAACTACCAAAAGGAAAAAGAACGGGTCTGCTACCGCATACTCTCGAGCGCACTCTCACATAACGCCCTAATCTGCCTCCACCTCCCTAACAACGTATCCAACTTCTCTCTGTCTCCCTCACTCTTCCCTTCCCCATTGTACTCCTTTTCGATCCTCCTCTCCAATATCCCAATCGTCTCCTCAGCCTCTTTCCGATACCGACCTATCCACGCCCTCACCACCGTACTCGTCTTCTTCGGACTCACTCCCCGCGTCGACTGGCCCTGGACATAACTCCGCCAGTCCTTCGCGGGGAGATACTTGAGACAGGCGACCACTTCGGTTCGGAAACAGGGACCGGTCGGTGTTAATTGGTAGTTACTGGGTTCGTATATTAGTGACTGACTGACTGGTCTATGCGTAGAACAGGAGTACGAGGAATGTTTAGGAAGGGAAGGGAAAGCGACGAACCCGTAATATTGATGAAGTTTCAACTCCTCGATACTCGACGCGTTGAGGTCTCGGAAAATGATATCGTCGAGATATATAGCGTCTGAGTCATTGGTGGGGAGGTAGAAGCCGTCTGTGGTTTCATTAGATGGCGTGTTAAAGTGACTGGAAAGAAAGATAATGAAATGTAGGATTTGGTTGATTTTTGCGTACTGACATTCCGTTAGGAGAAAGTCGTTTGGATGAGGGCCATAGCTCATGTATATTTCTTCTCCTTTTTCTGTGACATAATGTTAGATGTGTTCCTGAAAAGGAAGGCGGAATTGGGATATGATTACATACCATAATTCTTCGTAGCCCGGAATGTGTATGCCTCACCGTCGAATACAACGTCGCACTTGTCGAGAAAATGTTAGAATGAATTCAAATATAATATAACATAGTATCATATGATCATATGAACGATAAAAAATAAGAGACAACTCACCGCCTCATCCGAATGATTGAAATAATCCGCAAAGGGCACCAAAGCCATGGCATCATTCTTATCTTCTGGCGGCTCCTCGTCAGGCATAAGATAATAGAAGCTCCTCGTATTGACAATGAGCCAGTGATACGCGTACATGTCCCAGTCGGTGTCTGGAAAGACGGCACGCACGCTATTCCACGCGTCCTGCAGCCTCTTCTCCATCTCTGGAAGGAGATTCTGATGGCTCGTCTCGTACGGTTCGTCTAGCGTCTTCTTGCGTATCGTGTTCCATTGCCCGGATATAGAGGGCGGGAGGAGCACTTCTGCGTTGGGGGAGACGGAACTAGAAGAGGGACAACGTAGATGCTCTGGCCAGAGCAGGGGCATGCTGTCTGCAAAGTCCTGTCGGGAGGGCCAGACGGCTTGCCAGAGCGTGTATTTCTCGAGGAGTTTTGGGTCTCCATGGGTGAGAAAAGCAGCGAGGAGGCCGTGAATGGAGATGCCGTCCAGGAATTTGTTGACGAATGATGGAGGGACGCAGTCAATGGTATACATAGCCTTCAGGGGGATTTGGACCATGACTTCTCCCTCCTTTTACAGTTGAATAAATTTTTATGTTAGCACATGTTTCCGAACTCAAAGCCTCCAAGTAAGGACTGGAATGTGTTCCATACTTTGATTTCCCTGGTGGCTATCATGCCCAGGCCTCGTCCGGGGAATCGAGCCGGTGCCACACCGTTGATTTTGGCTCCCTGAGATATAACCCATTCTGTGAAGGCAACATGATTGTCCCGTGGGGATGACATCTCTTCAGATGGTCTGGAGGCTTATTAGACCAATTTTGCCCTCGGAATGCTGGATCTAATTGGAGTTCCTGCGTAGCAAGATGTTGGTGCTGCAGGACTTATGCTGATATCCAATGCCTGATGCCTTAAAAGAAACTTAAATCATCCATAAAATCCATTTTCCACGAGGTTATAGATGGAACAAGAACAGAATGGATCAGAACATTGTATGGAATACGTGATATCGTACAATGTCAAAAGTATCCTTTTATCCTCTGTATGGATGCAAGTCACTTGCCGACTTAGGTAAGCAGCATAACATTTCCCTGCCGACCTGATCACCCGCCCAAGCTGATCAGTGCCGTGGTCCATACAAAATAGCCCTTTTTCAAGCATGAATATCTCAGCAACCACATATCTAACACAAACAATATTCGATATAAAGCTTTTTATAATAATATATTTATATATATATTAAGAGCTCAAATTCTAAAAGTCGTCTTTTTATTTATGTAATATAAATTACAAGTATAATTTTGATAATTACTTTACATCTTGAATATTTATGGAAAGACAAGGTTTTGGAATTTAAAATTGAACTCAAATGTTTTAAATAGCCTATATTTTAGATGTTATGATCCAAAATGCCTTTGGACTGCTTCGTTGTTGAAGTATGCAAGTTTGAAAAAAGGGCTATTTCGTATGGAATACAGCACTGATCAGGTCGGTAGGGAATGCTAGTTAAGCTCGGAGCCGCCGAGCTTCCGCGACAGACCACCGGTTCCGCCAGGACATAGCTCTACATCCTCCGCACTCTCCCCAAGCCATGCTCAGCGTTGGCATCGGGATACATTCGCAATGCCGGTGCTTCTGAAGCATATCCCGCTCGGGACGCGGGTATTGAATCTCTCGACTCGCTCGGCTCCCTCAATTGCAGCTCCCATCGCCCTGCGATCGTTCTCCGTCCTCAATCGGCCGCCGCCCAACTATCCCGGCCATGTCCCGCTGACCTTCATTGAGCGGAGCGCTCTCGCGGTCGGTTCGGCCGTGGGATCGTTGCTGAATCCTTATCGAGCAGGTATGATCCTTTTCCGTGCCTTTATTTATTTTCAATCGAAGTCCGCCCAATGGCACAGAATGATTGATACTAACTAAATCATCCATTACTCCAGACTTAATCGCCGCCACAGGCGAAGCTACAGCAACGCCCTACTTCATCTACCGTCTGCGCGACGCCATGCTCTCTCATCCCACCGGACGACGAATCCTCCGCGACCGTCCGCGCATCACCTCCCAAACCCTCTCTCTGCCCTTCCTCCGCAGCCTCCCCGAGAACTCCATCGGGAGGACATACGCCGCGTGGCTGGACCGCGAGGGCGTGTCGCCTGACACCCGCGACAGCGTGCAATACATCGACGACGAAGAATGCGCCTATGTCATGCAGCGGTATCGCGAGTGCCACGATTTCTACCACGCGGTCACGGGCCTGCCGACGATGGTGGAGGGCGAGTTGGCGCTGAAGGCGTTCGAGTTCCTCAACACCCTCCTCCCGATGACGGGGCTGAGTCTGTTTGCGATCATGCGCTTGAAGCCTGCGGAGCGGGAGCGGTTCTTCGCGCTGCATTTGCCGTGGGCGGTGCGGAGCGGATTGGCCAGCGAGGAGCTCATCAATGTGTATTGGGAGGAGGTGCTGGAGAAGGATGTGGATGAGTTGCGGGCGGAGTTGAATATCGAGAAGCCGCCGGATCTGAGACAGATTCGGAAAATGATGCGGCAGCAGCAGAAGAGGGAGAGGGAGATACAGGAGAAGAGAAAGGCGGCGGGGTGGAGCTGAGAGTTGTTTCGTTCCGTTGCGGGGGGAAGGGAATGAAGCAGTTTATGTATTGTATATTATAATGGGTATCATGTATAGACAGATTAAAAATGAGCCAGTATTATTTTTGTTTTGGTAACTTCCATTCCATTCCCTGGAATATTAACTATACTTTGTTTCAGCAGATTAGATTCTCATGGGATCAACCACAAGATTATAGAAGAATATAAAATAAATATAGAGCACATACAGACCAAAAACATAGAAAGAAAAGACGCTGGAGTAAATTTTGATCATCATCCATAGCAAGCATAATAATTAACATCCAGGATTCAAGTCAATCCCAACCCACGAATTAACTAGATGTTGCCGCTCACAGATCCAACAAGTCGTCATCATCATCCCAGCCGCCCTTCCGGCGATTAATCACAATCTTCTGCTCCTCTTCGCGCTGGTTCTCGGCGACGGCGTTCAGGAGCTCCTTGAGCTGGTCCTCGGTAACCTTCTGCCGTAACTGGCCGGTCTGGGCGAGCATGATGAGTCGGTTCTCGACGTCGACGGCGCGCGATTCCTTGACGAGGCGGATGCGTCCTAGTCGGTCGGCGGCCTCAGGCTCGAGAATCTGGTTTAGGATGGCGGCGCGGCGTTCTGGGAGAAGTGGTCAGGATGTATTAGAGTAGATGTGTGCATGGGATAGGTAGGTACCTTCGGCGGCTTGTCTGTTGGAGGAATTGGTTAGCTCTTGATATTTTCTGAAAGAAAGAATAGAACCAGAAACCAAAAGTATGGACATAAGTAAGATAGAATAAACTAAACAGGGGAAACTCACTGCCTCTGCTCATCCTGACTGGATCCTCCTCCAGCTGGACCTCCTCGTGCACCGGCCTGCTGTTGGAGCTGCGCCAGTCGGGCTCTTCGGATCTATACGAAATCCAAACTATTCAGTCCTGCTCGCGCAATCATACGAAAGCCGACTCACCTCCTCAAGCTCAGCGTCCGCCATGGTTGCTTGGTTTTTCTCAGATCGCGTGGTCTTGTTCGATGACTTTCGGCTTGAAGTAGTGTGCGGAGTAGAAAACCCGGGCTGCTCAGGTACGGTACGTACAAGAGCAGGCTGGTTGGATATGGAGATCACCTGAGCCTTGCAGTGAGCACGGTGTGGTGGAAATTAAGAGAAGAATATCCAGACAGTCAGCTATCTACAATGATCGAGCTAGTTACTTTCTCTATGGTACTCTTACAGCCTCATCGGCCAATTTTACTCTAACTGCCTGAAGCCCCCGCTTTGCAGCCTGAGGCGACGAGGTGTCACTGTGCGGGGCCCAGCAAGACGCCCTGACCAGCGCGAACAACGCGGACTGAGACGCTCAAGACGACCGTTGACCTGTGCCAGCGACGATGGGATCTGATCTCTCAGGGGTACGCGACTTAGCTCCGTGCATGGGGCAGTGTTTCTAAGAATATTCGAAAATTTTTTTTTCTGTCTTTATTTCATTTAATTTAAAAAAAGAATTGAATACACCATGACCATGCCCTGCTAGTGGCTAGTGACAATGGGAGAGAGAGACAGGTCAAATCGCAGTTTCAACCTGACGCCGGCCGCTGTGACCCAGGGCGATCTTCTTGCATGGCGTCAGCGAATCCTACGCGACGATCCCTCCTGGCTTCATCAGCTGCGCGGCCTACCAGCATCGGTTGCCCTGGTGTCGTGCTGCGACTGTGACGATCTTGGTGAAGAACTGCTGTAGAGTGATACTACGGAGGAGCTGCAGCTCCCAGTCTTACTGGTGATTCCCTGCTCGATCCAGAGGTATATCCCTTCCTGATTGATGGATTTCTTAAGGGCCGTCGAGAAGCTTGGCTTTCAAGTGCGCCAGCTTCGAGAACACTGGAGAACTCGAGAGGCTCAAATTCCTGATCGTTAACCACCGGCACGATCCGTCCATTTGGTATGGTGACTCTAAGATTAGCAGCGTCAAGAAACTGCAGAAGAGTCCTTGCATGATCCAGGCCGGGCGCGGCCGTCTGCATCAGCCACCCGCGAGGAATGTGACGGACACGTGGGGATGAGATCATGGCAGACGAAAAACGGAGAGCATGGAGATGGATGCGACTGCGCTCGTGGATGCTTGCCCTTATGAGCGCTCTGTTTCCGTGCCGCAACCTAGGCAGAGCGGCAATAACTTAACTGAAGGATATAATATAGAAGGACAAGAATAGAGAATCACACAATATCCCGTCCTCTTACGTCGATGGCACTCCACACGGTCATCACGTGATTTACCAGGGCGGCAAGCGGACCAACCGGAAGCCCGATCTGGAAGGAAAGACCCTGGACAGTCTGAGCCCAGCAAAAGGCAACCGCCAAAGACACCGAGGGCCCTCTCTCCTCATCCATCACGATCCTTACTCACTTCCCTCCCTCTCTCCTCTCCTTCTTCCTCTCTGTATCTTCCTCTCGTATATTTCCCCTCAAACTTTGTAATCGAGAGGTCGACGCCCGAACCGCTCCATTGGCGCTGGAAGTTCACCACCCTCTCTCCCCCGGGAGATCTGTCGTTCTTTCTGCCTATCTCGCCTACCTGCGAATGCGTCTCATTCGCTGCGACCTGTGACCTCAACCGCCAACACCCGCTCGCGGGTACGACGCACATGGCCTCTTCCTTCTGACCCAATGCACCTGCGGCCTTGTTCCGTGCGGATTACCAGTTGACGGGTCCAGCTTGACGACCGTGACGACTCCTATACACCACTTGCGTGATAACGCGCCCTCAGACACGCCTTAGAAGAACGGTCGATTCCACCGCAGACCACGGTTGTCCTACCATCATGGCGGAGTGAGTAGTCAGAAACTGCCCCTTTTCCTCTAACCCTCCTCTATCGGACTCGAAATAGACTCTGGGGATATCGAATGCTAACACCGTCTCACCAGTCTTATTCCACTATACTCTCATTCACATTATCGCTTCATATCACCTTCTAGGATGACGTCCCGTCCGAATCACCAGAGATCAGCCTCCTCCGGCGCCAGATCCCCGTCCCCCGGGAAATCAGTCACGAAAGCCAAATCGACCAATGCCCTATCCGACCTCACCAGCCGGTTCACCCGCTCGACCTCCAACACGAAGGTCGAGGAGTTTCCGGAGAGCAACTTGAACACACTGAGAGACCCGCGGCTCGCCAGTACTTCCGATCTGTCGGAGACCTCGACGTCTGCTCCCCATCACCCGGACCTCAGCAATGAAGTCGCAGCTTTGAGCGTCAAGCTCATCCAGGCGATAAACAACCAGACCACGTTGGACGACACGCTAGCCGAAACCCGCCAGCAACTAGAAACCGCGCAAAGCAAGATCACAGAGCTCCAGACGGCGAACGATAAGTATCGCAAAGACATCACGGACGAAGTGCTGGTCAAAAAGTCCGATGTCGACTACGAGATTCTACGCCTGAAAGCCTCTTTGGCGGAGGAGCGTGCGCAGCGTGCGCTGGCCGAGAGGGCCAAGAAGAACATTGAACAGGAGCTCGAGACCCTGACAGCGGCCCTCTTCGAGGAGGCCAACAAGGTGCGTTTCCCACTGATCAGAATTGATATCCAGACGTATACTGACGAAATAATCAGATGGTGTCTGCGGCTAAGAAGGAGCGCGAGGCGGTCGAGAAGAAAAACGAGCAATTACGATCCCAAATCAAGGACATGGAGAATCTCATGGCTTCTCAACAGCAACAGCTCGCAGAGCTGAAAAGCGTGATGCAAGGAATGGGCAGTGTTCGAGATGAAACCGACGCCCTTACCATCGCCTCTACCGCTCCATCTTCACCGTGCGCGACCCAGCAGTCCCTCGCAGGTACTGGTCGTCTGCGTGAGACCCCGAGCTTCTCACCTATTACTCCAGTCTCCCTGGACCTTTCCCCTGGCCCCTCTACAAGCTTCTCGAACCTGATTAAGACGGTGTGTCGAACGGACGTCCAGGCATATGATGACTTCCGCGATCTGCTGAACCAGTCGATGAACTCCAAGCCTCCCAGCCGGGCCGCCAGTGGATCGTATGCTGGTCTGAATGTGATGGGGTTGGCCAGCTTAGCCAGTCATAGCCTTGCTTCAAACTCTCCTTTCAGTTCCCAAGCGTCTCTCTCAGAAAGTCGCTCACCCAACTCGAGTGCTTCGTCCCCGCAGCCTCCCAGTGCTCATACCCCGCTGAAGGAGACCAGATTTTACAAGCGGGCCCTGACGGAGGACATTGAGCCGACGTTACGGCTCGATATGGCTCCTGGCATCTCCTGGCTTACGCGCCGCAGTGTCCTCAGTGGTATCTGCGAAGGTGGGCTGGTCGTGGAGCCCATGCCGCCGGCATCTCTGAAGTATGCTTTCCCCTGTTCGCTCTGCGGAGAACGGAGAAAGGGCACTGAGAACGAGAGAACCCATCGATTCCGAACCTCTGACAGCGAGACCGCTCAGCGGTATCCACTGTGCATGCTCTGTTTGGAGAAGGTACGCTCGTGCTGTGAGTTCACCGGCTATCTGCGTCTCATCCTTGACGGACATATCCGCATAAGTGATCCAGAGGATGAGAAGGAAGCTTGGGAAGAGACCATCCGGCTAAGGGAAAGGATGTTCTGGTCGAGGATTGGCGGAGGCGTGGTACCGACGTTTACCACCGCGGCGTCAAGTCCCGAGAAGGCTTCTCCAGACCAGGATTCCTTGGCCCCGCCGACAGAGAACGGTGAAACCGGAGACCGTTCGTCAATGAGACTCCGACAATGCTCCATTTCGGAAAGCGTCATCGTGAAAGAGAGCACGGAGACCTCCGACCAGTCTGAGGATCCGTTTCATTCTGACGCCAAAAGAGCCTCGATCGGCACCACAATCATCTCGCAGGTAGAGATTGAAGAGGTCCGACAGGAGGCGGCGGAAGAGGAAAACACCAAGGACGATGTTCAGACATCAGAAAAGGTCGAGTCTGAGGCAGAGCAGATCCTGGAAGCCGATGCACAACCGGAGCAAGACGCTTCGGATGAGAAACACCTGCAAGTGGATCTGGCACCAGCTCCCGTCCCTGAAATCGAGCAAGAAGCGATTCAGGATCGTCCCTCTACTCCGCTACCCAAGGAGGACGTGGACATTGCGCCCAGACTAACAGTTAGTATTCCTGGAGCATTCGACTGACGGCGAACCACGTTCTGCGTCACCAATCCATGAACACGTGTCATGAACGTTATCGATATCCGTTTATAAGGCGTCTACTGAAATGGGACGCTTCATGGGTCTCTACCCTTATTATATGATTCTTCTTGTAATTATCGTGGCATGGTTCCGGAGGACACTTGGGTTCTTTCACTTCGAGAGCATTCCTGCTCATGTATTATTACCCCCGACATTTTGCTCACTACTACTTAATAATACCCGCGCCGTCTTTCGTGATGTTTATGGATGGTCTTGCTTGCGCTTTTCGATTTTTCAGCAGCAAACGTTGTTCGGTTGAGGCTCCTCGTCACAGGGGCCTCCAGTTCCAGAGGGGCATCATCTCGAGCTATTCGAGACGATGTCACCAGAGTTTTTCTTGTCACTTGTTTTTGGTTTCTTCTCGATGGATGCTGCATAGCATCTCCCATACATATTATCGTCATATCACGCTTTTTTTTGACTCGTGCATATTGCCCTATTTCTGTTTACTTATGCGGAGCTCCTCTTTTCTTGTCTCTCGTTGCTGCTCATTGTGCTCTTTCTGCTCGGAAAGAGTGAAAATACCTATACGCTGTTAATGCCGCATGGAAATAGATCTTATATAGTTTTTAATCGTTGCATTTCTCCTGTAAGGAGATGACTTTGGATCATCCTAGTGTTGAAGTAGGTTTGTGCTCACTCGGCTGAGATAATGGGCGTGAAGTAACTGAGGTAAATCTTGCTGAGTAAAGCTGGCTGACCGATGCTCATATAGCTATATTCGAGAACTACTTATACAACATGATGTATCTTGCTGTTTGCACAAAAGAGAAATGAATAACCCCCACCAATAACACGATAGGAACTCCGTTTAGACCCGGGATTAGAAGAACATCTGCATACTCCACAACCACAGCAACGACCCGACTTTTATCTCATAAGATTCCGCTTTTCATTGCCCATATCTTTGATGGATCTGTCTGATCTGCTCATTAATATCCATATTCTGCGGATTCGGCGACGTGCCCGGCGGTCCGACGGTAGGACCAGCACCCGGAACCGCACCGGGAGGAAGAGGAGGAGCACCGGGGTAAGCAGGCATCTGCGCACCCATTGCCATTCGCTTTCGACGGGCCTCTTCCTCGCTCTCGGGGGTGTGTTCGCCGGGGACGATGGGGGCGGAGTCGAAGACGTCGGAGCGCTGGCTGGCGAGACGCTTGAGGTTGTTGACGACGTCGACGGTGGAGAGGTTGGTGGTTGCGCTGCGGGATTCGGCCTTGGCTCGTTGTTCCTTCCAGCGAGGGTCGAGGAGCTCGATACGCATGTGATGCTCGAGTTCGGCGACGGGGATTTGCTGCTTGCAGTTCGGGCAGAGGGCTGTGGCGCCGGCGTTGTTGAGACGACGGGCCTGCGCGCGAGGGACGTAGTCCGATCGGATGCGCATCGGCGGTTGGCCGGGGACGGAGGGCGGTCGACCTGCTGCTTGAGCGGCAGCGGCGCGCTCTTCGTCCTCGCGAGAGGCGCCCACGGGCGCGACGGGCGCAGGCTGTGAGACATTGTATGGGGTGGGAGCAGCTCCAGGGAGTGGTTGCTGAGGCTGCACTTGTGGTCCGGGGGAGGGAGTGTATGAGGGTTGAGGTGTAGGTTCTGTAGGGTAGGCGTTGTAGAAGGTTGGACCGTCTGTATCTGTGGGCATGGCTTCCTCGATGCGCAAAGGATTGAGAGACATCATTGCCTTCTGCTCGAGGGACGCGGATTGGATGTCGTTGAGGGATGTTGGCGGTGGTAGTTCGGCCTGGTCGTCGGCCTCTGTGAAGAGGACCGTCTCGACAACCTGGAAGTCGTGCCAATCGATCTGAGCGTACTCTATCTTTTCCTTCTCCTCCTCTTCTTCTTTCTTCTGCTTCTGCTGCTCCTGGAACTTGACCCATTCTGCTCGCTGCTTTGCACGCTCCAGGACGTGGTACTTGTTCTTCACATTGTATTCCAGCTCGCCTATCCGCCTCGTCTCCGGAAGTTCGGTGTGATCGGGCCGCAGCAATATCGTGTACTGGTCCACCAACCGGCTGAAGAACTGGTAGAGACTGTGTTGCGGTCGTAGAAAGTCGAACTGGAAATTTCTCGTCTCGCGCTGCGATAACGCCGTCATGAAGGACTTGCCTCTCTTGGCGACAAAGAGGGCTGTCAACTTGACCACTTCCAGGTCCTGCGCGTTGATAATGGGCATCCGCGCAGAGAAATGGAAATCTGGTGGCTGCGCAGGTCCTTTGGGTGTCTCTGGTTCTGGCGCTGCTGCCACTTCTCCTGGCCGTCCTGCTGAGACGGCAGTCCCTCGTCCTTCCCTGATCTCACTGAGGCGCCATTGGTAGAATGGCGCGTAGGCATCGTTGGGGTTCAAGAAGGAGAATTTGGGGTTGTTCTTTTCCTTTTCGCGGACACGGTCTGGATGGAGTGTATTAGTGTCTTTGATCACTGTCAGAGATAACATCACTGGATGATAGACTTACCCTCAAAAATGGCGCCATTACGAGCAACATAACCGGCCGTCTTCTCGACAATAGCTAGAGACGAATCAGTCCTGTACCATATGCGAATGCGAATACGACCACGGCGCGAAATGGCTCACCTCGAATATCCTTGGGCGGCAAAACCACTCCCTCGGGAGGTTTGCTCACCTCCTCAGGCAGCGTTGGCGTCGCGGGGGTGCCGTTTGCAGTTGAGGCCGCCATCTTGTCGTGCCTGCGCGCCGCAGGTCGTCTGGAACAAGGAACGATGGAGGAGCGACGGTCTGGCGGGTCGAACGAGGTCGTATCTAACTTCTATCTGGACGAGCTCGAAGCTGCGGACATTTGACTTCATGGGCGGCGGATGGCGCTAATCCTCGCTTTTTCATTACCCGCGCGCGTAAGTATGGAACGGGTCTGGTACGCGCGGCGGTACCTGTAATCACAGGTAAATTACACCGGAAACAAAGTACCCCATAGGTACTCCGTACGGAGTAATACCTATAGCTTTGCGCTCGCAGCAGCCGTGAAACAATGCATTCAAATAGCTTCTGGCGCGAGGAATCGTAGACAAGAAAAGAATGTAGAAACAGCTATTGCTGCAAGAATCACATTTTCTAGAATCTCCCTGCGCGGTACTCTCCAACGCAGGGCGCAGTAGCTCGTCCTTTTAATTCCCCCCTTCCGCCTCCGCAGGCGCCGACGATCTGGCCTCTACTAACAACGCTTACGAGTCCGACCTTCGTCTTCCGCATTGGTCTTGTTGGAGTGCAATTAATCCCCTCTTCATTTTTCCTCCGTCCGTTTATTGTCATGGGGCGCGTCTCTGCCTTGCACTACTCTCGTTGAGTCCCGATTGATATTTTTTCCCCTTTCATACTTCTTCTGTACTGCCCTTTGACGCGGGGACCGCGTGTTCTCGGCTGGGGGTTCCCCCATCACTTCCCTTGAGCCATTGCAAACCAGAGAACGATTCCCTCTCGACACGGCGTTTCTGCTTCACGGTGCTCCATCCAGTCTGCCACAATGCCTCCGAAGGCGGCAGATGTGCTGGGAGTGAAGCCCCTCTCTCGAACGGGGCGCTCTCGCAGCCGTTCTCCCAACCCTAAGGGTAAGAAGGGCGGCGTGACAGCGAAGTCGAACCATTATGGATCAGACGGCGTCAAGGACAATAATATCTTCCGGTTACCCAGGTCGGACTATAAGCTGCTGCTTGTCGTGACAGCCCTGGCTGCAATTGTCCGTTTGTTCAGGATCTACCAGCCCTCCAGTGTGGTTTTCGATGAAGTCCAGTACGTCCTTGCTAGCTTGTGATTCTGCTACAAAAACAAAAAAGAGCTTCAACTGATGGTGATAACCAATAGCTTCGGCGGTTTTGCTTCGAAATATATCAAGGGCCGGTTTTTCATGGACGTTCACCCCCCACTGGCGAAGCTCCTGATCACCCTTGCCGGATGGCTGGCTGGTTTCGATGGCGACTTCGACTTTAAGGATATTGGCAAGGATTACCTCGAGCCCGGAGTGCCATATGTGGCGATGCGCATGCTCCCCGCTATCATGGGGGTCTTGACTGTCCCACTCATGTTCCTGACGCTGAGAGCATCTGGCTGTCGCGCGTCGACCTCTGCGCTGGGTGCTGCCGTTCTCACTTTCGGTATGCGCGATCTCCTAGCTTCTCAATGGCACCAGGACTAACCGTGGATGTGTAGAGAATGGCTTCATTACTCAATCCCGATTTATTCTTCTTGATTCACCTCTTATCTTTTTCACTGCTCTCACAGCATTGTCGTTTACCTGCTTCACCAACCAGCACGAACAGGGGCCGGCCAAGGCATTTCGACCACAGTGGTGGTTCTGGCTGGCTGCAACTGGTCTCTGCTTGGGTGCTACACTCAGTGTGAAATGGGTCGGGCTTTTTACCACTGCGTGGGTGGGATCTCTCACAATTCTCCAGCTGTGGGTTCTCCTGGGCGACGCAGAGACTGTCACTCCGGTATGTATGACCTGTTTTGATGTATTCGCGTCCCCGGCTAACTGAAGAGGAAATTAGCGTCTCTGGTTCAAGCACTTTTTCGCCCGTGTTTTCTGTCTCATCATCATCCCCGTTGGATTCTACGTCGGAATGTTCTACATCCACTTCCTGTGTTTGGTCAACCCTGGAGAAGGCGATGGCTTTATGTCTGCCGAGTTCCAAGCGACACTCAACTCGAGGAGCATGCAGGACGTCCCTGCCGATGTTGCGTTTGGCTCCAGAGTGAGCCTCCGGCACTGGAATACCCAGGGAGGATATCTGCATTCGCACCCGCATATGTACCCCACCGGAAGCAACCAGCAGCAGATCACTCTCTATCCTCACAAGGATGAGAACAACGTATTCCTTATCGAGAACCAGACTCAGCCCCTTGGACCGTATGGCGAGGTTCCAGGGCCGTTTGCTTGGGATAACATAACCACCGAGTTCCTCGAAGACGGTGCTACCATCAGATTGTATCATCTCATGACCCACCGGAGAGTCCACTCCCATGACATCCGCCCTCCCATCACCGAGGCGGAATGGCAGAACGAAGTCTCCGCCTACGGATACGAAGGATTTGCCGGTGATGCAAACGACCTGTTCCGCGTGGAGATTGTCAAGTCCCTGTCCGACGGCGACGAGGCCAAGAAGAGAGTACGGACGATTCAGACTAAGTTCCGATTGATTCACCTTATGACTGGCTGCGTGCTCTTCTCGCACAAGGTGAAGTTGCCGGATTGGGCTTGGGAGCAGCAAGAAGTAACTTGTGCCAAAGGCGGAACGCTCCCCAACAGCATTTGGTTCATCGAGACCAACCAGCACCCTATGCTGGCGGAAGATGCGGAGAAGGTCAACTACCGCGACCCTGGCTTCTTGGGTAAGTTCTGGGAGCTGCAGAAGGTTATGTGGAAGACCAATGCGGGATTGGTCGAGTCTCACGCGTGGGATTCTCGTCCTCCTTCGTGGCCGACGTTGCTGCGCGGTATCAATTTCTGGGGCAAGGACCACCGCCAGATATACCTGTTGGGCAACCCGTTGATCTGGTGGTCCTCGACTGCTGCAATCGCCGTCTACGTGCTTTTCAAGGGGATCGCAGTCCTGCGTTGGCAGCGCGGCTACCGTGATTATGACCAGGTGAACTTCAAGCGCTTCGACTACGAAATCGGGACAAGCGTGTTGGGATGGGCCTTCCACTATTTCCCCTTCTATCTCATGGCTCGTCAGCTTTTCCTACACCACTACTTCCCCGCTCTTTACTTTGCCATCATGGCGCTCTGCCAGGTGTACGACTTTATCACAGGTCGCGTTGGCAAGCTGAAGTCTCGACCCGCCATTGGCCATGTGCTCATGGCGATCTTCCTCGGCCTCAGTATCTTTACATTCACCCTATACTCTCCACTCGTGTACGGCAATCCCTGGACGAAGGCTGCTTGCCAGAAAGTCAAGCTCTTCGAATCGTGGGATTTTGATTGCGACACCTTCTATACTGACGTAAGTCCTCCTCAGTGGAGACCACCCCGCCGTGGTTACTGAAACGATGATGGCCAATTGGCGCTGACGGAGGTGGTTGTTATCTTTTAGTTGAGTCAGTACCGCACCCAGTTTGTCAACCTGGGCCATGCCGCCCAGACGAACGCCGAGTACGCGCCCCCTGTACAGCACTTCCAGCCGCCCCAGCAGCAGCAGCAGCAACAGCAACAGCAAGTGCTACAGGATGACGCACAGGCCAACGTTACGCCGCAGCCTGCGCAGCAGCAGGTGGTCGGTCATGAGAAGCGCGTCGAGTACCGAGACCAAGACGGCAATCTTCTCGACGAGGCGCATGTATTATCACTACAGAAAGAGGGTAAGGTATCGTTGGAGACACGATACGAGACGCGGACGAAGGCGATCGACCCGCAGGACCAGGACCTGTACGGCGCGGACTCCAATGACCGGCATCACGCGCCGCCACACCCTGACGTCGAAGGCCAGAATCCCGAGACGGCGAACCGTAGCGACGAGGTGCCGGCGCCTCAGCAGCCTGCGTCTGCAGTCGGGGAGGAGCAGTCAGTTGAGGCCGCCGATGTGCGTGAGCCGAAGCCGGCCAGCGAGGGCAAGGAGGCCACCAAGAAGGTCTAGGAGAGGGGAAAGTCATGTAAACTGCATTTATTTTTGGCCTGAGAAAGTCATCGTTTGATCTACAGGATCTGAACGGCAAATTAATTGTACACGTAACTCTTCATTTTGGGAAGCCATCTAACCTTTTCTTTTTCTTCTTCATCATCATTTTCTCTTTTCTTTGTTTTCATCTTTCCGCCCATGGATTGATTTATGGACGTTTCGGAGAAGAACCAAAAGAAAAATGTAAATCCGAGCTGCATCAGTCGTCGTTTGATTTTTGTCTCCCTTTTCTGTTTTGGTAGATATCAGAAATCCACGCGGATGAGGGATCGTCACTTCTCGTCTGAGATAATAATCGACTATAACTAGTTATCTTTTTGTATATCTATGGCGATTGGGCAAGCGGAGAAAATATTAAGATAAAAGACCCAATGACAAAAGAAATAGTCAAAGCAATCTGCCATTGAATGATGCTAACGACGACTATGCACACAGACAGGAGTTCCGCGAAAGAAACCCTCTAATGTCCCTTGATATCCCAGCTAGAGTACAACATGACGCGACGAGAAAAGAACAGTGTAGTAACCGGTTTCCTCGACTCTAGTAGTCATATTCCTCCTTACCGTACTTGTTGAAGCGCTCGTGGAGGTCCTACATAGATAGATCGGTCAGCCCGAAATAACGCCCAAAGTTCGAACTCGGGAGAAAGTGTACGCACCTCGGGCAGAGTCACGTTTGGAACGATGACAGTGTTAAGGGCGCTGGGAGCGTCGCGGAGAGGCTGGTTCTTGTCACCGTGGGGGTGGTACTGGTACTTGTAGACCTTGCCGTCCTCAGAGGTGTGCTCCCAGGGCATGGCGGACTCGCCGATGCGGACGTTGGACTCGGAGGTGACGGTGGTGGGCTTGCGGCCGAAGTACCTGTGAAGATGGGAAGCTTGGTCAGCCCAGTTGATTATTTTATGTATTTTCTTTCGTTCTTTCTTCGGTCCCCCTGTTTTTCGTTTCCTCTCTTCGTCTCTTTTCCATGTCCATGTCGCTTGTATATCTCCCGATGCCAATCCTGCAATGCACCATTTCCCGACCAATTGAGTTATAAACGAGATCAAATAAACAGCAAAAAATGAGAAAGGGGATATTACCATCCAGCAATCAGGAAAGCACCAGACATGACACCGAGCAGGACCTAATCCAAACAACCCATACGTTAGCCAATTCCCCCATCTTGGACGACGCCCTCTCCCAACCGGGCAGAAACAAAACACTGGCGCAGATCGCATACGTAGAGCTCAGGATCCCGCTTGGGGCCCTTGTCGAGACCGGCCTGCTCGACCTTGGAGGAGGAGCTGGCGAAGCGACGGGTAGCGGGCGTGCGGAAGGCGGCGGGGCGGGCAAAGGCCCGGCGCAGCTGGAAAGCAGCGATTGAGGACATGATGGACGAGAGAGTGCGAGGGACTCGGTCGACTGAGAGAACCGGACGCTGCTGGTGGTGAGCGTGGGCAATTGGGAAAAGCGAGCTGGAGAGGGCGAGATGATGTCGTGATGTGCTTTTGCGGTGGAACGACAGTTCCGAGATCACGGGATTCGCCGGTCCGGGGAGAGCATTGTCACGTGGTAGCCAGTGCGCGCGAGTGGGTTAGTCAGCAGTGTATACTTCAGTTTGTACATGGGGATTATAACTACACAACTTTCGGGATCTAATGGTTGAGCCTTATTTTTTTTTTTTCAGTACATATGTGATATTATTGGCTTATCCGGCGTTGACTCCAAATAGGTTCTCATCTCTGTATGTCAGCGTATACCATTGAAGTGGCCTAGGAGGCGCCATGCATATAGTTCGAGAGTTCAATGCTGTACTCTAGGTAATACCACTCTTATTCAGATCTTACGAGGTAGTTGTCCTGTAGAAGCATGACAAACTTATAGACTCTGGACTCCTCTTGGCTCCGAATTAATGAGATGTCCGCGGACGTGTCGTGCATACTCAGCTGGAGAGCTTCTTACTACGGGGATTAATAACTGGATCATTAACTAGATTGACATTATCGATAACCATGAAACAATAGAAAACACAGACAGCCTTAAGCAATCAAACAGTGACTCAATTTGGGTGTCCACGCATGTCTCGAACTTGCCCCCCTCTTAACTCGGAATTCTGCATGGCTCTTGTCGTTTTCCCAGTTCTCCACGACGTTGATCAAACTGCTACCCTTCTCCTTATAGACCGTAGCTGTCCAGACCGCCTTAATACTCGCGCCAGCTTCCAAGATCAGCTTCCCCAGCGCATTGTTATTCGCCTCCTTGGCGCCTGCTATATTCAGGTTCCGCTGGTGGTAGTAGTGATCGGTACCGATACGGTCTGCATGTGGCAGTGTAGCATCCCCATTCCTCGCGGGTGTAATATAGACGTGGCCCGGTTTATCCTTATCTGGATCCGTGTCTAATACGAGTAAAAACTCATCGTCATCACTGAAAAGGCAATTGTCGCTATCGCCCGTGAGGACTCTAACAGAGATGTTGTTCATGCTGATATCCTTGCTTGTTCCGTTATAGGCTGTTATTGCGATGCTTGCAGTTGATCCCGGCGAAACATTTTCCGTGTTGATATCGTAGGACAGTTGCGGTTCTGGGGCATCGTCAAAGGTGGCAATCAGTGGGCTACCCTTCTCGTGAATAAATGTAGCTATAGGGTCTGGGGGTGGCGGCTCCGACGGCGAGAAGAGATGAATAAAAAAGCTGACTATTGCGAGAATAATCCCGATTGCCGCCAGAATCTGCCCTAAAATGGGTATTGTTGTCACTGCGAAGAGGCCAATAGCCGTGCCGAACTCGACGAGGTCCAAAACAACAGTCAACGTTGTAACGACGAGAGACAATGTGTTGATGACTTTGTCCACGGTGCTCATACTACCCCAGTCGTTGATCAAACTGAAGGCCATTGCGACTGCGGCCCCAAGGCCAAGGAAAGCATTGAGCCCTTTGAGTATCTTGCCGGTAAGACTGATCTCTTCGGCAGTGCTTTCTGCTGCTGGAGGGAGACCCTCAGGTGTTTCATCAATGGGTTCATTCCACTTATCTCCTCCCGGCTCTTCGAGTGGTACCCCTTCATCGCTGACATGATCTCCAACAGAGTGGCGCCAACTTCCCTCTGACCCATTGACATCATCGGCCATAGAAACCAAGCTCTCTCCGCTGTCGTTAAGCGCTTTGTATGTGCCTTGGTCCATGAGTGCAATATCTAACTGATCCAGATCAACAGAAGCCGTTCTACCCTTCCAGACCTTCCAGACGTCAATAGCGTTGCCGACTCCATTCGTGGTGATTTTAAACGTCTCTAGGATGACCTGGGCACGTTCGGGGTCGGACAGCGTGTCCCAATCCGCGATTAAGCCACTGATTTTCCATATACCGAGCCCGAGGTAAAAGGCTGCCTATTTGGATAGATTAGCTTCTGTTGAGATTACTAGATGTTGGGAAATACTACCTACCATTGGTGATGTAACTAGACCTTTCAAAAACTTAGACCCATTGATAATAGAGCCTACTTTGTCCGAGATCTTCTCCCAGGCTATAGTAAGCCACTGGTACAACCTTGCCCCAGCCCATGCTTTTTGCACATCATTATCCACCGCCGTGAACCACGTTTTGGCCTCAGAAATCACAGGCGATACTAGATCAACCATCTGCTTAGCTCTTTCTTCCGGTGTCTTTCCTTGATCGAGGTTATTAGCCTCTTCAAAGGCACGAATGTCTTCTAATAGACTTTCTCGGACAGCACTGGCGATATTATTATCGCCTTGTATTGTATTCGCGATGAGGCTATGAAGTGACTCTCGTAGCCATTTCTCGGCAACATCCTCATGCCGACCAACATATGGATGTTCAAGACCAATCTTGTGTGCATATAGCACCATGTTCTGGAACCATTGATCCGCCGTATCACCTATCGGTGATAGTGTATTCATGATACAGCATTGTTTGTTGATCACGTTTTGCTTCTGTAGTGGTCGTCAGAGCCCAGCTGGATCAAAAACGGTGGCTAAAAGATTGCCGGAAAATATTCCTACCTCGCGGACGGGATTCGCCATAAAGTGATCCATAACTGGCTCTCTCTGCAACGTCGCGGCCATCCTATCTGCCCAAGCCTTCGGGTCATCATTCAGGAACTTGTCAAGGACCGACCTATGCATCTGTTTCATTGCCTCGATGGTTGTGAGATTATTGAGATCAGTGTACTCCTTGGATTTAGCGAGACAATGATCACCATTTCCCTCCCACCAGTACCAAAGCTTTTTTCGTTCTTTGTCTGTGAACATGCTCTCGTATCTTTCCGTGGTGACCACCGAGCGGCAAAGGTAGGCAGGAGCATATTTGTCATGTAAGAAATCTTTAATATCTTGTGATAGATCATCGGCCAGAGAATCAGGCAACGTCGTTGGCTTCCCCCGTGTGGTGAAATCTTCGCGATCATCATCGTCCATATGATAGAACATTGCATCATTTATCAGAGACTGGGAGGCGTCGTGTACCTATTACAACCAAACAATTCAGTACTTATTTACTTATGTATTTCCCGTTTCATTTTGGCTTCCTATTTGGTGATTGGGATGAAAGGATCGGGGCTGATGCTCACAGCTTGGTCTTCATAGCCGACGAGGTTGATCAAATCGTTTATGTCCTGGCTCCGTTCGTTGAGTAGCTGCTTTGTAATATCTGCTGGCTGACGTTCAGGAATATTGTTCGGTGAAATGACGACTCCAGCTTTCGAGTATGGCGCATAGGCACGAGAGACCTTGGCTCGGAGTGAGTTAAAGAAAACATGGGAAGATCTGTCATCTTCTTCGCCCACAACAACATGTCTGTTTACCATAAGATTTAGCTTCCAGTCGTACACAGCGCAATATAGAAAGTACATAATACCTTGTTCCTTTAGTGGCACGCACTGCAGGGTCATACTCGTAAACCGCACCTGTTGTGTCGTAAAAGAATTCATCTACATCTACTACCATTTCTTGAAAGATGAGAGGTAATGTGAGGTCGATTCCTACTGCAGAATTGAAATCGACGTCGAATACGTCGTCGACATCAAGACCAGCGTTGGATATGAACGGAATCAGGGACGCTCGGTGGAACTTCACGGTGGCTTGGATGGCTGTGTCAGTCGTTGTGCAAGTCGCACGGTAGAATGGGTCGAGGCTTTGTCTGGTTTTCTTGTTTAATTCCTCTTGGAGTTTATCAAGCACAGGAACTCGGAAAGTAGTAAACTGATAACCCTCTTCGGTCAGATAAGTTCCTTTTTCGATGTTTACACCGTCCGTTGGACTTGTAGGCCGATGAAAGTCAGAGTCAGCAGGCCATGCCTCTCTATCAAATGTTGTCTTGATAGTACTTTCGGGGTTGAATCCGGTCGTAAGCTCATGTGGTCGAGTCACGTTAGCATGGAAAGGACAGACATTGTGTCTCTGAAGGCTGGAAGGATTGAGCTCGGAGCTTATGTATATGGCTCCAACCCCCCTCGCCCCATCTGCGTGGGCTTGGAAAACACCGTGTTCGATCAATTTGGTGTGCGAAAGCTCACGTGTCCATCTGAAAGTCCTTTGTTGAGAGTCAAACGTGCTTTTTAATTGAACTTCTCCGTCTGCAAGGACGCATCCGTCCACGAGGCTCAATTCAGGCAATCGATATCCAGATGGAAGTGGATTTTCGGGGGTGTCAGCAGTGAGATAATAATGCTTTTGTAACCTGTCCAGAGAGATGCCATTTCTGTGTGGTTTGTGTCTGGTCTCCGCCTGAATCGGAGGAAGTGAACGATCATATATTTCCTTGCTCGAGAGCAGATCCTGTTCACCGGGAGGCGACATCTCACCGAATAACTCAATGTTGAGTCTCTTCTGGATGGTCAGGATGTCGTTGGTGGCGAAGAGTGAATCTAGTTCCGGACAACTTCTCAGATATTCTAATCGCTTACTCCCTGGACAATTTCGGATTAGATCTGCGATATCCCTGAGCGTATGCTCTGGGGAGTTCTCCGAGACAAGATATCTGTTGGCTTGACGTAACTGTGTGGGTTCATGTATGGACCCTAGATCGAGACTCTCTAGTGGAGCAGGTGCTTTTTGAATAGACATGACCTCAACGTGCTCGTATTTTTGGCTGCCGTTATCCCACCGAAAGAGAATATGGCCTACAGCAAGCCGACCGATATTCTCGTGCGGGTTGCGAGTTCTGGCAGCATTGGAATCCACTGCGCGAAGGCCTGTCGTAGTGTAAAACACTTGAGATGGGACTGCAAAGAGATTCTCCGTATCTAGAAAGCTGTAATCAGGATCAACACCGCCAAATACAGATGCCGGGGAGAAAGCTTACTGAAGCCGATGAGGGTCGCATGTTTCTGGTACACTAGATCATGGTGAGATATCCCTTGTCCCCCTGGTGAACTGGGTCGCTCAAGCACACAGTATTCCTCGTCCGCCTCCTGAGCAGATCGGGTTCCGTCATGAGTGCACGCTGTTTGTATATCTGTCAGAAGAGAAGCTCCCAAACCCGAGCGGGACTCCTGAGGACAATCATCAGGGCGAGATGGTGGTTCCGTCCAGAAAACACGTTTGTAGGGATTCTCTATGTATATGTTGTCTTCGGAATTCCAAGCTGTGTAGTCATTTAGCCCCGGATCAATTGAGCTGATCATTTCGCACTCGAATAAAGGGGTAACGCACAGTCGTGGGCCCATTCATACAATGCACACCACTTGAAGTTGGCGTATGTCGTATCCACGGCCTCCTGCCACATAGTTGTCTTGAGTGACTTGTACTTGTCCTCTAGTGTCTCGCTATAGGTCTTCCACTGGTTTACAATGCCCTCGGCTCCTGAGAGACGTTCTAGGCTGGCCTTCACTGCCTGCTTGTATTCTGTGTCTGCAGGTGTCACCGTGGAATCCTGAGAATTCAGAATTGAAGCATAAAACTCGTTCATGACATCAAAAGTTGGAGTGGGCTTAACGATGTCGTTTCCCGTCGCAGGACAAAAGGTTATACTGGCTGCTCTTCCCCCAAACTGGACAAGCTGGTCTGTTTTCTCGTCATTGCCCTTTGCTTGAGTGTCATAGATCCGTTGAGACCAGACCTGAAGAATCTCATAGCTAGCCCTCTCCCAGTAATACGGACCATATCCCGGTATCACCTGAGGATCTTTCTGCAGATAATCAGCGATGAGAAGCATTGAAATACTAAAAAGATGGTTCCCCTTTGCGTCATCCCAGTCAACGGAGGCGTCAATGAATTGATCAGTCATCATCTGTTCTTTGGCGTAATCGAAGAATCCAGAGAGTATGTGCAATTCATGGAGGCTACGCTGGCAGATGCTCTTCAGCTTTCTATCGATGTGTGCAGCCAAGCCAAATGACATGAGATTACTCATGGCCTCCTTGTAGCGTATTTCCACCACTTCCGAGTCAATATACTTCTTAACATGTTGGTTATCATGCGCTTCAAGTTCCTCACTCAGATTCATGATACTGCAACTGATTGATGCAATCACTAGCCGGCGTAGTTGTTCTTCCGCAGAAAGGCCAGCGAGGATTTGTTCATGCCAATTTGGGTCGTCTGGCGGAAACGCTGGGGCGACAGGTATATCTGGAAACATGCCTCGCACAAGATGATTATATTTCGCTTTGTTATACAGCTCATCGGTGAAACCCTCAAAGGGAAAGGGCTCCAGGGCTTGGACGGCTCTGACCAGGAGCTTCCATAAGGGTTTGAAGTCTCCGTGATCGTCTGACATTGCGTCTTCAATGCTAGTCACTTTTATGCGCTTTTCTTTCTTTTCTCCTGTGCAGATTAAGAATCAATCATGGAATTGAGAAATAGAGAGAGAGAGAGATGAAAGTTATGCTCGACCTCAGCTCATTCTACTTCACGTAGCTTTATTGGTAGCTATGCTGTCTGCTATCAACTCAGGATGATGCTGTCAAACATCATGACTTCCTTTCTCGCCTCCCTCAATTCGTTTGCGGAATGAGGATTCATGGTACCCTGCAACACGTTGATTGTCATTGTAATATCATCGACGGTTGCGGAGCTTGCTGTTGAGACTGCAAGGTATATACTGCCAGCTATCGGCAGACATAGCTCGCATCACTACCGCAACAGTTATTGTTTCTTCAACAGCTAGTCGAAATCATAATGAAGCTCACCACTGTCCTTCAGCTGTGGATCACCCTACCATTTTCCCGTACTGTGCTGGCGGATCCAAAGGTATGTTAAGTTCAACGTATTTCGATAACGTCCTTCGGGATACAACTAAAATCCTGTACAGGTGGTAGCCTATTTCAAGCAACACTATGAAGGCGATCGTTATGCAGAGATACCAGTCACTGGGGAATGCATCGAACCCGATGACTGGGATGGGTAAGGCCTAGTCAAGCGTTGCTCCTGCAAGTCGAGACCTAACTTTCGAGCAGGAAGGAATTTTCCATCCAGGTAACTGAAGCGTCTTGCGACATCTTCACGTGAGTGGCACTGATTTACATGGCAAAGAGCCATCTTTGCGGACCTTTTCCAGGAGGTTCAGCAGGCCGTACCCAGCCACTAATTGTCACTCAATAGTTACGACAGAGACGCTCCTGTCGATGCTTGCGGGCATAGTCTCTACGCTGCCCTCGGGCCTCCGGGCACCGATGGCATGTCTATTCCCTGGTATGACTCCTGGAGCATCAAGTGCTATCCGGATAAAGCATGCTCTTCAGGCGCAGAGGAGGATTGTGGCTTGACGATTGAGCTGTGAGATGCTATCTTACCTAGAAGTACCAATATTATGATGAATACATGTAACATCTTTGCACTCTTGGATGCTGAATCTGGTATCGATAATCGTTAACACAACGTGATAGAAAATGCCAGCATGGCAAGATAAATCATTCCAGATATAGTCGAATTTGTCAATATATAGATGATAAACGTGGCCATGATGACGGTCACAATTGGTGTGGATGCTATATTGTATGCAGGGTGTTATGCTCTCGAGAATGCAGCAAGTAGGATGGGGACGGAAGCAAGATCTGTGTAGCATTTGCTTTTGTGGTTTTGGTGTCCACACCACGCCAAGGGTGGTAATATGCACAGTCTGGATGATTCTTTTCTGCAAACGTTGGTTTCAACAGGAGAAAAGCCGATGCTTCGTTGGGAGATTACTACAACATTCTAGATTCTTGCTGCAAGTTGTCGTCACACAAGTTCCCAAGCATGGCAGAATTCCATGCAATCGACAACGGTAATCCATCACTGATGCATCTACGTCAATGGAATTCTCATCAAGTTGCCTTGATTCGGCGTGCCTCTTGACCTGTGGTTCTACTCTATCGAGTCTCACGCCGCAGGCTCTATGTCAATATGAATTACAAAACCGGTCAACTTGTTCAATCCGTATGATCACATCATGCAGTATTGGACTTCCGTACATCTTCCGGAGAAGGTTACTTTGATCTAGGGCTCTCGAAAAGATTGTAAGAGGATAGCAGATTCGAGGTGGAGGTTTCAGTATTCGCAAGAGCTTACAGGTATCAAGATAAGCCACAGACTGCGCAATGACAAGGGTGTGCATACTTTGATTTCGCAAAGAAGAAGTAGAAGAAAAGCAAGCAAGAAAGAAAGGCGTTGAAGGAATTCGATCATGTCTCCAAATTACTGCCTGGTTGGAATTAGGATGCACCAGTCCAGAGGATGGCTCGAGCGTATCGGTATGGAGTGGCAACCTGGTACTTAATGGGACTAGCTGATGTGGTCATGAGTGTACCTAAATGGGCATGAAGCTGCTATATTTTCACTATCTATTCAGCTCGTTAAACCATTCAAGAAACTGTGCGTCGTTCGAGATTGCATACCAAATATTTGAAAGCCGGCGAGAAAGCATTCTTCACGACGGAAGGCTCGGAAAGGCCCGCTGCAAGGGGTAAGTCTAATACAATAAAAATAAAATACCGAGATAGACAATTCTACCTTGTCATTCCGAACTCTGGTCTCTTGATTGAGACAGGACTGCTCTGTACACAGCGTGAGGAACTGCTCATAAGACTAAGATATGATGATGCAGGAGTCAGGAGCAGTTGGTCCGAGTACGGCCGTAGTGAGATCCACCACATTTAGTCTAGATAGATGGAGATCCAGAAGTACGACGCGAACATCAACAATAATACTCGAATATACGATAGAAGTATTGAAAACAATCAGGTGTCTCTATAGCCTATAATCTATAATTAATTGCCTAGTTCATCCTATCCTAGCTCTGCCACGATGCCTGCTGTAATCAACTGATCAATCGATAGTTCGTGTTGATCGCCATCAGCCACATCGGGCAAAGAAACCATCCCTTCGCAGTCTCCATCGACGTCAATCGCCGCCCCAGATCGAAGATTCAGCTCCAGAGGTGGCTGGCCTCAGCTGTGTCGACTCTATATTTCTCTGGTTCATATAATTTAATCCAGTGATGTTGGAAGAAGCGATCAGAGAGTTGTTCCTGGCCTGGCACTGACCATCGCAAACTCACCCGGTCCCTGGTTTCGGTCCCCTGGCGCCATCTCACTCTCTCACACTCTCACGCTCACTCTTCTTCTCTCTTCACTCGCCAGGAAAAAGAAAGTCAACCCTCCCCCTTGTTAGGGATCCCACGCTCGTTTTTTTGACTTCTTCCCATCCACTCGTATCTCGTTCCTTTCGACTTCCTTTCCTTTTCGTCCCTCTCTGTCTTTCGTCACGTCTCTCGCCCTCTATCCACGCTTCCAGACCCTGAGATCGGCTGCATTTTAGTCCCGCGCAGTGGTTCGCTCGTCGCTCCTTTGCTGCTCCATCGTCCATTACCCGTCTCTTTTTCTGCCACGCGCCATCTCGATCGTCAGAATTGATAGCGGTATTGCAGCACCATGAGAAGTGACGCTGCGCGATAGAAACCGCCCGGGTGTCGAGACGATATCGATCGATTTGAAACCATGACGGTTCCAGGCGACTCGTCCGAGGCCACAGAGCCAAACCCCTCAACCTCGACAACGATGCAAGAACAGCTGGATGCACCGCGTCCGCCCTCCGTGGGCGATATCTCATCGCGCATGACCGACATCGCGTCTGAAGACGGCGATGAGTCTTCCCGGCCAAACACCCGACGCTCTTCGCAGCCATGGGCCCAGATGCCCTCTTCGCGACGAGGACCGCCGCCTGCCCGCAATTCCTTGACCTCCAGCCAGGGCGCCAGTCGTCCAACAAGTTCTGGCAGCAGGATGAGTCGCTCGCATGCGCCCTCGTTGACCGCGCAGGGCTTCTTTCGGCCCATGAGTTCCCAGCGACTGCAGGCGCATCGCGGCACCCGTCCGCTCGCCAGGGGCGGTGCTTCCAGTCCGACGGAAGAGCCCGAAGATGGCGATAGTAACAATCACCGGCGGAGTCTGATCTCCAATAGTACACTGCGTCAGGGTACCCAGTTGGAAGACGTGCCTCCGTCGCGGGGCACCGAGTTCACGGATCCCATTATCCCCGATCGCGGCACCTCCAATGCCAGTCCGGTCGGAAATACTACTGTCAGAAGCCTGGGAGAGAGCGTCCGGCTGCTGCAAGACCGGGAGAAGAAATCGGTGCCGCAGGCGCTGAATCTCAGTGTGAACTACAAGAATCCAGGGGCGCTCAATGACCCTCCGCAGCGGTCTCCTATGTCCTTTCGATCCGGACTGCTCTCCCTGCATAACAAGAACGAGAATCCGGAAGGCCATGAGCGGCTCTCGTCCACGATGTCAACTCCCAGAACCCTCGATGCCAAGGCACACTATGCTGCTCCCCGGAAGAACATGGGCAAGAATTATGAGTACTTCACCGGTAACACGGTATTCTGGGGCAGCGGGCGATTTCAGAATTCGAGAGACAAGCCCGTCAATATAGCGACAGGTATCCTGGTTGCGCTTCCAGCGGGATTGTTCTTCGGATATTCGTACGTATTCGGTCATCAGTCTCTTTTCAGCAGTTCTTTTTACTAACGGAAGAGAAACAGGGCGCCATGGTTGTGGCACCATATCTCACCTGCAATTCCTATCCTCTTCGCCTATCTCTTCTACGTCTGCATGTCGTCCTTCATCCATGCGTCTGTGGTGGACCCTGGTGTGAGTAGCCATTCATTAGAAGCCAACTTGCGATGATATGGTATTGACAACTTATTGCAGATCATCCCCCGCAATCTTCATGTTATGCCGCCACCAGACACTGGATCCGATCCTCTGGCTGTAGGCCCTCCCACTACCGACTGGGTCATGATCAAGCTGGCCACGTCCGATGTGGCCGCGATGGATGTGCCGGTTAAGTACTGCAAGACTTGCAACATCTGGCGGCCACCGCGCTGCTACCACTGCCGAGTGTGTGACAACTGCGTGGAAACCCTCGACCATCACTGTGTCTGGCTCAACAACTGTGTGGGCCGGCGCAACTACCGCTACTTTTTCACCTTTGTGAGCTCGGCCACGCTGCTGGCCTTGTTCCTGATTGGCGCCAGCCTGGCGCATATTCTCGTCTATCGCAATCAACAGGGCATCACCTTTGGACAGGCCATCAATCACTGGCGGGTTCCCTGGGCAATGGTCATCTATGGCGCCCTGGCCGCACCCTATCCCGGCTCGCTCTGGGCTTATCATCTTTTCCTCATGGGTCGGGGCGAGACGACCCGAGAGTATCTCAGCTCGCACAAGTTCCAAAAGGCTGATCGCTACCGACCGTTCGACCAAGGAAGCATTCTCCGCAACCTGATGGTGGTGCTGGAGCGACCGCGTCCGCCGACGTACCTCCAGTTCAAGCGACAATACCAGGAGGGCGACCAGCGCTTTGCAACTCGGAAACGCAAGGAGCGCGTCAGGGATTTGGAGGCGCAGACGGGCATGGAGATGCAGGAAGTGCCTCCCAGCTCCCACGGGGCTACTTCTGGCTCGCGACCTACAACAGGAATGCCATCATCTGCTTGACTTTGATGCCTCCGACGTTCTCGACCTCATTTGTCTTTCATATCACGATTCTGACCGTCCTATTCGTCTTTTTTCGATTCATTTGTGAGATCCTTTTGCAAATACTTTGCTTCTAATCCTGATAATGGTTGCATCGGTTCTTATCCGTTGATTCTCATTGCCCTCATTGACCGTCTTCTTTCTTATTGTCCATCTGCCTTCTTCTCTGACGATGTTTGACGCTTACAACCTGTACAAGCTCAGCGCTTATTTCTTTTCGACTGTCCATTTCTGGAGATTCTTTTCTGTGTGATATCTGCCTCGTGGAAAGGCTGTGTGTTATATTGTAGATGTTCTATATCTGGAAGGTTCGGCTGGATAATCCATGGTTACGTGGGATTGGTGTGGACCGTGAGGGGTTTGTCTGTATGATATGTATTGTCGATTGGGTGAAATATAGTATGTACTAGTTGCTAGTTATTAGTAGATAGTTGATCAGATATCCTCTGCTGCAGGATCACCAAACGAGAACTCCGTGTTATCCACCTAGATTTGGCTCTGGTTGAGTATATAGGATCGTAGCTCGTATCTCCGAATAAAAAAGAAAAAGACCAGAGGCTCAGAGAACGTTGTGAACAAGCGGGGAGAGGAATGCTGCATACTGGGCGGGCGGCTGCAAGGAGAGCGCAGAAGAGCTGCTGATTATTTAGTCGCTCACCACCTCCGCTCTCTTTCTCCCTCTCTCCCTCTCCCACTCCACGCTTTCTCTCCGTCTCACCAACAATCCCAGTGGACAGTCTCTTCATCGCCTGGAGGAGATCCGGCCGGTCGATCTGCTTACTGCAGCAGGGCAGCATCTGCTTCCTCCCGGCCAAGACGCGTGCGGACTATTGCCTTCGCGCTCTCCTATCTGCTAGTTCCTACTGTCGTTCTGTCCCGATATCAGTTAAGCTGAAAGGGTCCACTGTCTCCACTGGCCATCCTCCTCCCTGCTGCTCCGTTCTCTCTCCCTCCGAACTTCCCATGCTCACGGCCGTTCTCACCGTTTGACCCTCCGGCAGCAATTGGCTCGCATATTCTCTCGCGTACACAAACCTCGCGGGGAGAAAACGTGATGGCACGTCGAACTCGCTCGTCCGTCGCGTCTGCCGGCGCTCTGCCCGGCCCAGAGCAATCCGAGCACGCTCACGAACTCCCCGAAGATGCCACCACCGTCGATTTCTCCGGCCAGCTGCTCACGCCTGAGAACAGCCGCTCCGAGACGTCGAGCAACCATGAACAACCACTAGGTGACGGGGAGGAGAAACCAGCCCCGCGGCGGAGGTCGACACGCGCGAAACGCGCTTCTCTCCGAGCCATTGAGAGCATGGAGGACATGAAGGAGGAGCCACAACAGGATGCCGGCGCGATGGGGTCTATGCCGGACGCGCAGAGTCGGAGTGTCTCCGGTGAAACGTTGGTTAATAGTATTTTGGAGGGCCATTCCTCGCGCACGACTCTACTCAGACATTCTCTCGCGGTTATGGAGACGACTTCCTGGAGCCAGACTACACTCGAGCGCCAACTCGGCGAAGACACCGCGGATGCCAATGCGGATGCAGATGTCTCGAACTCCCAGACTCCGGATCGCAAAGAGGAAGAGGACACTAGTTCAGTGCGAACATTGAGGAAGAGGGATCAGGCAGGAAAGGCACATGGCGATTCCAAGAGTGAGAAGCACACCCCGTCCAGGCGGTCGTCACGCTTGAGTCTACTGGGTAAGGCTACCAACCTCGTCGATCGCGCCGGCAGCCTGTTGGGCAAGAGGTCGAGAGATATGATGGAGAAAGGGAAGGAAATCGGTCGCCGCGCAAGCTTACGGCCACGAACAGCCAAGGAGGAGCCGGCGGATTCTACCAGCAAGGACGCACCTGCAGCAAAGAAGAGGCGCGTATCAGAGAGCGATCTTCCGTCCAAGTCTGCTTCCAAAGAGCCATCTGAACCAAAGGAGCCGCCTACGCCGGAGGCACCACCTCGCTACAAGCCGAAGCGCTGGCTTGTCCATGGTCTCTACACTGGTCAGGAACCCACAACGGAGCCTCCGCGGGTGAGCAACTCGAAAGCGAAGAATGCGCGCAGAAAGAGCACGGGAGATGTACAGAAACAACAGCGGAAGTTTCTTCCCATGCCGATGTTCGCGGGTGACAGGCTCCTGAAGAATGGCAGGGACTTCAAGTTGCCGTTTGACATCTTCTCCCCGCTTCCTCCTGGCCAGCCCAAGCCAGACGAATGGCGCAAAACCAATAAGAGTAAGTCGGGTTGGATACAGTGTTCTTAATGCTTTGACTAATCATATGTAGATGTCTTTGTTGGTGAAGCTGCCAGTATCTGGAAAGCGAACAAGAACATGGAACTCTCAACTTGCATGTGCATGGAGGAAACCGGCTGCGATGAGAACTGTCAGAACCGGTACATGTTCTACGAATGCGATGACGGCAACTGTCGATTGGGGCCGGACTGTGGAAACCGCAATTTCGAGGAGCTCAAGCATCGCACCAAGGCAGGAGGAAAGTACAACATCGGTGTCGAAGTGATCAAGACCATGGACCGTGGATATGGTGTGCGCAGCAATCGCTCTTTCGAGCCCAACCAGATCATTGTCGAATATACGGGCGAGATCATCACCCAGTCAGAATGCGAGAACCGGATGAGGACAATTTACAAGAAAAATGAGGTAAGGATATACTACTAGCAAGTATATGGACCTACGTCGCTAACTTGCTCCAGTGCTACTATCTTATGTACTTTGATCAGAACATGATTATCGATGCCACGCGGGGTTCGATTGCCCGTTTCGTGAATCACTCGTGCGAGCCCAACTGTAGGATGGAGAAGTGGACAGTGGCTGGGAAGCCTCGCATGGCTCTCTTTGCTGGTGACAGGGGCATCATGACTGGGGAGGAGTTGACCTACGACTACAACTTCGAGTACGTTGGAAACACGTTCTTAGTATGGTATATACTGACATTCTACAGTCCTTTCTCGCAGAAGAACGTCCAAGAGTGCCGTTGCGGTGCACTGACCTGCCGCGGCATACTCGGGCCCCGGCCCAAGGACCAACGTCCAAAGGAGCCCAAGGCGGATGACAAGAAGAAACCCAAGACCAAAGCTCGCAAGGGAGGCAAGTCGTCATTGGCAGGAACCAAACGCAAGCTGGGAAGTGTGCTAGACGAATCGACTTCACGTCTGAACAAGAAGCGTAAGCTTCTGACCCCCAAATCCATCAAAGCAGGCGTCAAGAAGGCCGTCTCCAAGGCGCGAACTTCTGTCTCTGGTAAAGGCCGGGCCACCACGCAGGCCAAAACCACTACCACGAAGAAAACAGTCAAGAAGGTTGCCGTGAAGGGTGCAAGGTCCAAACTCCAGCCGAAGATGAAGACAGCCAAGACGAAGACCGGCACGAAAACTGTCGCAAAACCCAGGGCCAAGGCCACTGTCTACCGATTGAATTCCAAGGCGACCTCACGAGCTCCGTCCTCGATCAGGAAAACGAGCAACTCAAGCAACAAATCGACCAGCTCATCAAAAGCAAAGGCTAGCCCAGGCAAGAAGTCAACACCGACAAAAGGTGCGAAGGCCAGTCCTAAGCGGGCAACAGCCACCAAAGAAACCAAGAGCCCAACCAAGACAGTCAGCCGTCGAGGCTCAGTCAAAGATGCCGCGAAGAGTGTTGTTCGAACGATGAAGAGAGCGAGCAAGGCATCGACTAAGAACGCGAAGATCGTCTAGGAGAACTCCATATCGATGTTGATCGTCGTCTCGTCCCGGAATGGACTGCATTTCGCCTTCGTTTTGTCTCACCATGGACTGGATACTTTGCTCGCACGTGTTACGCGTAATTAGTGCTTACGTAGCTCCTTGTCCCCGAAATATTTTCATTTCTGCGTTCTTCATCAACGACGTACGTCTCGGAAGGGGTGCAACAGGAGTTCCGGTGGATTTCAACGGCGTTTGGACCTCGATCTTGTATCATCGGATGTAGTGATTGCTTTTACATCACCATCACTACCAATCAATATTCCTCTTCTACAAAGTTACCGGTTGACGTTTACGGATGGATATCTTTGGCTTTTTTTCTTTTATTCTTCACCCTGGTCATCATCAGGGATCATGTATCTTCTCTAGCTGAGCTATTAGTCTTCGATCTGTCTTGCTTCTTTCATCTTCAACTGTGATTTCCCCAATGTCAAGTACGGTACGGTACGGTATGTTTTATGCTCTGGTATGCAATGGGACGGAATGGAAATTACTGCTACGGAATCGGAATAGGATAGGATAGGCTAGGACAGGACCAGGACAAGGACTCAGGAATGGCAATATTTATCTATCTATTAATCGCGTTTCAGACGTTGTCTAGCTTCATGTTTATTATTGTCACTCTTGTCCCTTGTACGTTGTTCTTCTCAATGAAATTACCATTTGCTCTTGCTTTACTTTCTTGCATGGCTCTTTGATTGTGTACTTCGTAGATGTGGGCCTTTATATTAAGGGTTGGGTGGAGATTAGCTATATACATAGCAGTACCTGTCCCAAATAATACCCTGAAGAAGGATACATATGAATAATAACTGATTGGCTTGCTATGGAAGTTTCCAAGCCGTGTTCGTTTATTAATTTTATTTTATATATATATATAAAAAAAGGTCCGTGACCGAATATCTAACTTCACGCGCTACACATACGTAATTCATGATTGTAAGCGTTAATATATATAAGGTATCTACCATCCAAAATCTCCAAACTCATCGCTTCTATTCCGGTACGAAGATGGCAAATCCCCCTCTACGGACAGATCTGCATGGTTCATATTCATACATGGCTGGGATTGAAGATATCGTACTCATTATCAGATTGACTACGAAGTAACAGAGAGACGAGAAATCTTTCCTATCTCCTACCGACGTATCGTAAATGATGACATTCGAGATAGATATTCTACAATACAGATTTATGATAGCAGCTAGCGAGAAACAGACCGAACTAATCCAGACCAAACCAATTTCCCATGGACCTGCTCGGTGAACGCCGTGAGAAAGAAAAGGAAAAGTGAAAATACAAAAAGACCTCACAGGCCGCCAGAGACGCCGTCTGAAGATAGGAAGGGAGGGAGGGTGATGGGTATAATTGTGGTGTAGGAAGATTGGACGGAAGATGTATGGCTAGGTTTGTATGTTTACTCTTCTGTGTCTTTCTTTTCTTCGGTGGCCGGAGCAGTGTCAGGTTCGGGCTCACTGGGAGCTCCCGTTGGGGTCGAGGGCTCAGCCGCGACAGGCTCAGGCTCAGGCTCGGCAGGTTCAGGTGCTGATGGCTCTGGGGCAGGCTCTGACGGTTCCGGTTTGGGCGAGGATGAGGATGGAGCTGGCCGGTCTGGCTGTTCCTGGGCTTGTTGCTCACTAGGTTTATCCCCTAGGCTCGCTTCGAGGGTCCCTAGCAAATCAACCTCGCCCTCGTTGGAGGGAGCTGGAGCAGGCTCTGCCGCGGGTTCTTCAGGTTTTTCGGCCTCTGCACTCGCCTCGATAGCTGCAGTGGGCTCAGTAGACGCGGGCGCAGTCGCTTCTGCTTCCTGAGGAGCTGCAGCCTCTGTGGTACTCTCCGGTTTAGCCTCCTCGGTCTTCTCAATTTCAGGCTTAGGCTCAGTCTCAGGCTCAGCGGGAGCTGCTGTGTCCTCTGCTAGGCCAGTATGTTCTACACCTGTCATTTCGTCAGGCTGCGGCTCCGGTTTCGCCTCTTGGGGCTCCTCTGAAGCTGAAGTCGGTTGCTCCTGTGAGATTCCCTCCATCGGTTCAGACTCGGCAGGCTGCGGTTCGGCAGGTTCCGCAACTGGGGGAGCTGGAGCTGGAGTCTCGCTTGCAGGTTGTTCTGTAGGGGGTAGTTCCGTAGCAACTTTCTCACTCTCAGGCTCACCGAGTTGCATTTCTACGTCGGCGGGCTTTTCATCTGACGGGACTGACAGGCTCGGTTGCTTATCTTGTTGAGCGGGCTGCTCCTTAGCGGTGTCCTCTTCATTTGCAGTAGTTGAAGCTGAAGGCTCGGCTTCAGCATTGGACTCCGTCGGAGGAGGAACATTCGCCTCAGTGGCAGGCGTTGCGTCGGCTTCCTGGGGCGCGGCACTTGGTGACTTGGTTGCTGCTGCTGATTCGGCGTCCTCGTCACTCTCCTCTCCCTCTTCTCCATCCTCCTCTTCAGATCCTTCTATGGGTTCGTCGGCCGTACCATCAAGCGACATATGATTTGCAGCAGCCCCATCAGTTCCAGCAGCGTGTACTGCGCCTGCATCCCCGCCCTCTCCAGGGGCAAACATGACCTTCTTCTTTCTCCCTTTCCCGACGCCCTTCGCCTTACGTTTCGGAGGCGGTGGCCGTCTCTTAGGGGCGGCATTCGCGTCGGCGACAACCACTCCCTCTGCGTTGACAACGCCCACACCTTCAACCACTGTCCCAGGTGCCGGCGCTTCTTTGGTAACCGTAGCATCGGGCTGCTCAGGCACGACTTCGCCAGTCTCCTTGATTTCTCCCTCAAGCGTGTGACCTTCAGGAATCCACGCCTCGTAGATTGAAACATTTCCGGTGGCAGGGTCGACTTTCTTGAACTTCGTCTTCCTCATCGGCGGCGCAGGAGTCACTCCAGTGCCTCCCAAGGCATTGAGCGCTGATCCACCATATAGCGACGGTAAACCAGGCCTGCGCTTGGCGAGGAATTCCACTTCAGGAGGCTCCATGTGTCTAGGGACAGCACCCCATTTCTTCGTCGTAAAACTCCGTTCTGTCCTGGGAACAACCGTTGCAGTCTCGTCAATATCCGTAGTCTCCTTCTGCTCCCCATCCGCATCCTTGGTAACCTGGCGAATGTAGATGCAGCCAGCACGGGCAGCACGAAGCAGAGCTCTACTCGAGGGCGTCAAGAGGTGGCTGTCCTTCGGCATGGGAAGTTCAGGGAGCGGCTGTCCACCTGCAGCTCCGCCAATACCGGAATCAGGCTCGTCCATCTTCTCCGCCTGAGAGACATTGTGAGGCTGTCGCGTCCAACGACGGACGGGTAATCCCTCGAATACATCGTGATCGATTGTTCGACTCCGACTCGCAGCACTGTTGTCGATAAACTGTCTACCTGAACGCGAGGACCTGAACTACTTCACGTCAGCATTTGGCATGTTCTGCATGAATCCAGCTGAGAGTCCGGAGGCATAGCTGATCTGTGGCAATGGACACCAGCAACACCTTAACACGCAGCAAAAAGGAGTCGCAACACATTGCCCTTGCTATTCATGAACGGCTAGGCCAGTTGCGACACACCAAAAGGAACAAACAGTGGACGACTTCAGTTGGGATGGGTATCAGATGAGGCGACGACATTGACTGCACTTACCGTGGGCGCCATGGTGAAGGCTAGCAGACTAGCTGTATCACACGCAGCTCAAGTGAATGCCACTGGCCTAAAGTCTCCACTCGACGTTGAAGAAAACAATGGGCGCAGTGAGTGGATGAAGAGTCGCGGCGCGTCCTGATGCTTTGCGATGGCGCCGTCACGGAGCGTTTGCGGAGAGTCTGGAATCACGTGATGTGCATTTTGTATGACGGATTTGGCAGATATGGCTACAACCACATAATGCTGCAAGAACACTCGAGATTATTATTCGCATAGAAGGATACTGTAATTTAGACTGTAGGATATAATCGGATAGTGGATTGTACGCGTCAACAAAATGATGGAGAGTAGAGAAACGAGATGATTTATGTAAATTACACGACAGCGCCACATGTGCCTAGCATTATCTCTTCCGTCTTCCTCCAAACAGCATAAGTGTAGTACAGATGTAGATTTGGTTTATACAGCGCTGTCTGATGGCCTACAGGGCCATACCGCATTCCATTCTAGACCTCCTGCTTAGTCCCAGCCAGTATCCTTCTGGCGAACAATATCGCCCTCGTTCCCTGTTTGCTTCCCCTAGACCCTGGGTCAGCGATGATTTTGCGAGAGGTGATTCTCAATCGAGCCTTACCGTCTTCTGTCCTTCAACGACGAGCTTATCCAGTTGGTAGAATTGACTGATGGTGGTTTGTCTCTGTAGCAAACGGTTAGCATCGCCGCAAAAGATTTATAGTCGTTGTTTATCGAAACGCAGGTCTGTGGTGATAATCTCGTGCATTGCCACTAACCTTCAACATCTGCAAGTTTCGCAGACCCTCCTGGATGAATTCTTGGATCTTCCGATCCTCCGTCTCATGCTGGTGTTCGTGGAACGCATCTCTCGTCCTTCGCCGAGCGTATTCTCGGAAGTTGTAGTTCGCGAACTGCGAAGATTGTCGGAGCAGGGAGCGGAACTGTAGAGGACGAGAAATTGCAGTTAGTGACAGGCTATATCTTTCGAGGGTACAAATATCCTTCGCTGGGCAAGGGTTTGCGCTGAACATACCAGAGAGCGAACCTGGAACGCAGTATCACGCTGCAGCGTAGAAACAGACATGATTGCTTATTTATATCGTCCTGAGTGGAGAGTGGAGTATTGTTATGTGAAGGAAGGGCCAAAATCTAGCAGCTTGAACTGTTCGAGATGTGGACGTCTGCAGTCTCCGTCTCGACGCTGCACGAAAACTGGCGGATATCCCGGAAAGAACTTGTGCGTTGATTCAGTCGCTCTCCAGATGGATCGTAGAGTGACGAGCAATAGAAATCAGCGTGTGCTATTGTTGAGAATATCTGTCAAAACAGCAGTAACCAATGTGGCGCATTCGGGATCTGATGGCTGAACCGGGGATCGCTGTCGCCGCAAAACGCGGAGAGCACTGTAATTCTCTCCTCGATAGAAACCGGACGATAGTAGCTTGATGAGAAAGGGCTGCAGCAAGGATAACTCGTTCGGAGTGTGGTGCAATTCAGCAGCACGTTGTGAGGAGTTCTTTTTCCTTAGCTCGGAGGGACGATGACGGAGATACGAACGGAGCCGCCTGTCGCGCCCTCGGCCTTAACTGACTTTCTGGGCGTCTCGACTCTTTTCGACCATCCGAGTCCGACTGCGCTGAGCTCCGAGCTGCACGGCTGTTGGACTAGCTATTGTTACTCGACCTGGTTATTTACTCGTTGTGTTTTGTCATTGATCCTATATATCCCACACGAATCAATCCCTGTCAGCTCTTGTCGTCATCTTGCTTTCATCTGATCGGTCGTAAGGACCATACGTGGAATGGCCCAGGTATCGACGTCTGGCGCATTTGCGCAGGTCTCAGAAGCCGGGGATAAGTCTCTTGGAGATTTAGAACAATCTTCCCAGCTCCTAGAAGCACTGGACAGCTTGTTGGAGCAGTACCTGCAACTTCTTCACCGTCACCAGGCGTTGCATGCGGAGCTGGGGAAGCAGCTCTCGTCGGTACGCTCATCCCCCGAATTAGTCTCTGCTATGCGGGACAATTTCCCGGGGAATTTCTTGGATGGTTGTCTGATCATGACTCTTTCTTCAGGGCTTCTTCTCTCTCGCGCAGGCCAACTATTCTTCTCCGGGCCGACGCTATGGACAGGACTATTATGATGAGCGCATGAAAGCTACACGGAGAATGTAAGTGTGATATATGTCTCTTGTGTATGTTCTACAGATCGAAGGAAGACTGACTGTGAAATGCTTGAAGATCAGTAGAGCCGTCTGCTACTGCCGTCGACCATGACAACTCTTTAGAACCAGAAAGAACTGGAAACGCCGGATCGTCCAGCCAAAGTCACATATTTAAAATCGAAACTACATTAGCCGACTACGAAACGAAAGAGGACAAACCTGAACCCGAAACAGCAGTCTCTCAAGAGAATGTGGAACATTCTGACTCAGCCTCAAACCTGGGACTAGGCGCAACAGCTGAGAACCAAACAGGGTCTTTATCAGCTGCTGAGGAATCAAAGGAACGCACAACTTCCAAGAGCTCGAGTCCGGAACCTCCACGAAGAGGTTTACCCTCACCTGATCCTCTCAGGTGGTACGGTGTCCTCGTCCCGCAGTCGCTTCGAAGTGCGCAGAAATCCTTCATCACCGCAACGGAGAGCGTGCCGGAGCTGGCCAGCATAACGACAGAGATGCGAGATCTAGAGGAGCGCATTTCCGAGCTGAGATATAGACTCGGATTGTCATGATCAAAATAGAGAAAGAAACGCCCGAGTCGTATGCGATTGACATCCAATCTCACGACCTGTCTTTAGACCATTTCTTATATCCTAGTTAGTCATGGGAGAAAGGCGCTTTGAATGGGCCAGCTGCTGCATTGTCCGGTAGCTTTTCAGCATGCTGGCCTCAGCATCTCCTCCAGTTCAAACGGATCCAGGACCTGATGCGGTCACCGGACCGTTATCCTCCAACCTTCTGCTCAGGCACACTGGGTGAAGCCCTTTCTGCGATCCCATGAAGTGCACCGGCACGAACACGAGCATGAAATGCCTGGAAAGAGAAACACGGACAGCTTCTTCCCATACATCTAGAAGCTCATTACACCGCATGCTATAATAGTTAGGATTGCCTAGCCCATCAAGAAGACCTGTGGGATAGTGATCGTAGGCTGTAGAAAGCGTTCGATATGAACTATACAGATGAATAAGCTTCGGTCCGTGTCAATATCGCTCGCCCTTTTCCGTGGACAGGGACAGAAGTTGTTATTCAGCACGACATCCCACTGATAGCAATGCTCTTCTCGGCCACCACGCTAGTACTAACCTGTTTTCTGAGCCTGTGCAGTGTGCACATGGTTTCTAGCTTGAAAGTGATATCTTTTCCATGGCGGAAGGCCACATGATAATATCAAAAAGGCTACTACACCAAGTTCAGCCAATTGATGCTGGAAAACGCGGTAAATAGGCCTGAGCCTGAAAATTACCAGTCTAATACATACATTACAATACGGACTGTACCGGCACGTGGGTATGGTTAACTAGTGCACGATCTAATCTGATAAAAGTCTATTCCCCATCAGTACCAAGTTAAATCCACCGAAGAGATCAACAGCATATAGTAGACACGTCTCGTCCTCGTGTCCGTGCTGGTCAGATGTGGATAGTGCATTGAAGATCCCTCCACCTACATGATGTTCTGCCGTGCCGACATCAGACTATTAACCGGATTCCCAACTTACTAAAGACTCATTATCCTCCGAGCTCGGCAGAAAGCAGGGTCAACATCCCGCACAAAAGGGAGTTGCATTGCGCTCAATAACCGTGAGTTGTTTGCCGGCACGAGGCAGACAAGAAACAAGCAACGCAGGCATGCTTAGTCCACCCCGCCAGGTTGGTCAATGGGCGCCTTTGCGTATTTTCTCCCGCATCCCTCTTAGCCGATCACAATGTACGCGTGGACTGAGCATGCTTATTTGGTTCTCTCTTCTTTTAACCGATTCCGTGTGCAGTAGGAGAGAAACCGACGAGAAGAGGGGCCTGGACGTGGGGATTTTGTCTCTGGATAACTTCTGATAGAGTGAAGGGTGTGCTTAAGCTGATAGGATCATGCAGACGGTAGATATCGCAATGCAGTCAAACTAGAGCAGCATGAATCACTATGTATACTGGAGAACTAACCATGATAGGCAATCGCATGTGGAAGGTTACAGTAAGGAAGCCGTTCGATTCCCCTAATGATGATCAAGACTCCTAACAGCACTATTCGAAATTGGCGTACAGTAGTGCTCGTAATTCTCTTTCAACGGTCGACAGATGTATTCACAAATTTCTTTTCTACATATAATCATACTTCGTTCAATAAATGAAACTAAAAAAGCTTGACCCTCACGAGTCACGATTTAACACCGACAGCATGACTTGGCGAAGCTTGTCTATACACTGCGTCTGATCACCCAGAACCTCAAAACATCGCCAAGCCACCATGCGGTCAGGGCGGACGAGAATACAGCCCGTTTCGTCAACATGGCGAATCCGAGCCCAATCAAAGTAGAAATCTTCATAGTCCTGGCGGAAACCGACGGAGTAGGCCTTCATCGGCACTCCGAGGCTCTCTCCAACCTGTGATGCGGCTGTTTTCCAAGCATCACCCCCGATGCCAGTGAGGACGGTAAATGCACCACGTCCCGCTAGGTCAATGGTGGAAATGGGCTCCCCAGGGATACGCTTGTTCAGCCATACATGCGGTAGACGGCACCCGGGATACGTACTCCGATTGTATACTAAATCTTGGTCCTGAGCTAGAAGTTCAGGGGTAACGTATGGCTCCGTTTCGTCATCCGAGTAGATCGCTTTACTTTGGTAAAACTGTCCCATTTCCCGTCCGAGAGCATGATATTCGTGTTGTGCTTCCTCAAGGGCGGCTTGAAGGTTCTTCCGTCGAGTGCGACCCTCCTCGGTGGGCAGGGTAAGCTGATGGAGTGCTTGCATTCGTTGTTCGGGCGTTGGCAAGGATACTCCGAGTGCTTCCCAGACAGGACCATGATGACGGAATGATTGATTAGCACGAGCAACTACTCCACTGCCTACAGGTTGTCGTTCAACCGAATATGTGTTGAGAAGAGATGGTGATGCTTGGCCTTTCGGTGTTTCATGATTAATTGACTGTTCGACATGGATAGGAGAGTATTGTAGATACTACACAAACCTTTCAATACATAGGCAACCTTCCAGGCTAAGTTGAATGCGTCCTGAATGCATGTATTGGAGCCGAGTCCGTTTGACGGAGGGTGTCTGTGGACTGCATCTCCTAAACAGAACCTGGAGTAGAATCAGTAAAGTTACCACTGCGAGGAAGAGCTGAATGTACGACATACACTCTGCCTTTAGAATATGTCTTGGCCACAATCTCATTCAGCCGCCATTTCGACACATTCAAGAGTTCGACTGGGATCGAGTCATCCCCGATCCACTCCCTCATCCGCTGAACCCATTCTTCTTCTGTGGGCATGCGGGTCAACCCATTTTGACGATCTGGGATAACAATAAATAGCCATTCGTTCCACGGTTTTACCATTCTCGCAATTCCCGCCCAGCCGAAGACTGGGTGCTCCTTATCCGGCTGCATGAGCCAGTGGAGGGTGCCCTCGCGGTGTTTCATGTAGCGAGAGAGATCTGCTCTAATGAGGACGTTAAATGCAGTTCCCTGGTCAGGCTTGACATCTAGCTCGAGGCCTAGTTGCCGGAAGACTTCACTTCGAGCGCCGTCCGCTCCGAAAAGGTACTTTGAGCGGACTTTGTATTCCAAACCAGAAATATTATCTCGAAGCGTGGCAACGGTACCGTTTGCGTTCTCTGTGAAACGAACAAAGGTGGTATCAAAGCGGCAAGTGAAGCCGTTTAGGGTAGCATGTCGTACGAGGATCGGCTCAAGGAGAGTTTGGGGCAGGTCGACCGGTTCGCAGGGACTCGCAGTTTCATAATCACCCTGTGGGAATGTTCTCAGTCCTTGTCACGGGTAGTATCCAACCTCCAAGGGTTGCGTACCTTTCTTTTTGGATCGTGTCCCCAGGAGTAGCTGCGCATGTACTCCTCCCCAGCCATGCTGTATGCCCATCGTGTGTTTACCATGTGTGACCTGTCGGTCCCCTGGCGTTTACATTCTTTCTCTAGGCCGATGTCTCTGAGACACTCTAGTAAACCAGACTTAGCATGAAGCTATCAATACCTCTCGATGAATTAACTTACCCATAGCGGCCATATTCGTGAGATGTGCTCTTGGAGTATCAGCGCTTCCTGGAGCTGAGCTGACCATTATTCCGTGAATGCCTGGACCATAATTGATGAATATTAACTCTTTCAAGAGAAATGCATGATACTTCACTCACCATGAGTAGCAAGGAAACACGCCAGAGATGCTCCTGCTGGTCCTGTTCCAATAATAAGAACATCTGTCGAAATGACAGGCTCTGTCTCGCTATGGTGGCTATTGCCATTGGTCAAGTTGACTATAGTCATATTGGGGGAGTCGGTATAGCAATGGTATACAATACTACCCAAGGACTCTCGACAGCAAGACCAGAGTAGAATTAAAAGGGCGACAGCTCAATTGGTAAGTCACACTATGACATTTATGTATGAAAGTCAGCTGATCGTAAATTGCCATACAGCCGAGATATCGGCAGGTGTCAGTAGAGGTGACCGGGTCTGTTCTCTTCAGCGACGTAAGATTCGTAGATCTCTCCGGTTTCGAAGCTTAATGGAATCAAGACACAGTCTAATAGTTTAGTCCCGCATCCACACGGCTTCTAATTACGATCTTCGGTATCGGTAAGATCAAACGGCCAATCTTATCTGATGATCTCGGTCGTCCGGCTACCGCGCTCAGCGGTGTATTCTCTCTTCTTATGACAACCAGAACCACCGGGGGTACTGTAGAAGCCGATAGAATAGACTTCCTCTTTGAGGAACGCCTATGTAAATAGAGTTTCTTTGCGGGACAGCGCTTGAGATGGTTCACATCTAAAACCGTACTCCCTGGTATGATTATGTCTTTTATACGTGGGACAAAAATACTTCATTAGTATCCATCTTTCATATTCTAGAGCCCCGATCAATTAATTGAACTTTCTGTGATATTCCACGCAGCATTCACAAGTAATTGTTTCTGCGTAAACCAGGTTGCCAGAGACTAATGAGCATCTTCCATGCTCTTCGTGGGAAAGTTATTGACTAGTACTGATCAAAGAAGCTCAAATGAACTCACTTGCAGTGATGATAGTCTTAAATGCGGTATAGTTATACGCCTTCCGTAATTCGACTTGTGTCTCTCGAAGAAATCAAAGAGATCGTCTTCCTTTTCCCTTTGTGGCAGGCACTGTTGGACACAGTAAATCATCGGTCTTTTCTCTCGAGCCTCGTATCCCCCTCCTTTCGTGACCGTCACTATTTGCTTTTCTTTGTACCATAGTTTTGTAAAATTACTAGCGTGATGTGCCCACCGTCAATCCACGCTAATGCGCTCAGTTACTGCTTAGAGTGTACATTAGTCTCCTAGCAAGATAATTACGCACGATATCACCCGCGTCGGGGCCTCTAGGAAAATTTTTTATTGCGTAGACTTTGATGTGGACCCTCATGTCCTTGCTCGCGTGTGAGTGCTTTTTTATCTTATCAGATCGTGCCATCAAAGGTATAATCCTTGCGCGAGGGATACCATGCATCCTATTATTCTCTAGGATGTCAGTCTAAGTGAGACATTGTGCTTCCATCGGTATCCTGATCCCGTCTCTCGGTCAAGGATCTCGGGCCGTATCCGAGAAAACTGCATGGTTGAACGCCGATATTAGAGAGACCGTTAATCGGGAGAATTATCCCATCTCAGATTAGATCCCGAGATAAGATCAGCGTTGTCCACCGTATTTACGCCTCCCGTGTAGGTCTTTAGTTCTCCGTACTCCGTGCTAAGTACTATGGTACAGCTACGCTAGCACAATTTCAACCGGATATCCGATGAAAGACCGGGCGCGCAGACCCTGAGGCAGGTTTTGCTAAAGCTGAGATAATTATTACCTTATATTGGTGCCGTCTGATTACGCGCTACTACCTGGTTCGTACTAGGATCCAGGGTCTAAGTGCTGTAAGAGGCTGACGGTTACATTGTTAACCCGCAATGTCAAGCTTTTTAGGAAGATCGTCCGGCTCATCTGTAACATTAAGGGCACTCCCTCGTTTGTTTCAAGCTTCTCTGTGAATCTAACAATTGCTTGGCCGGTATCGGGACCAATACGAACATAATGTCAATCAAAGATTCAACGGCGGTACCTGTTACAGTGGGTCGGGCTCTTCATAGTAATCAAACTAAATATCCGGAGCCACTCATCTATTCGTCTTCTGTGTACTCCGTACAATCGCGTTCTTTTGTTTCTTTTATGGACTTTCGAGGCTGGCTTTTTCAGGATGATATCGGACCTTAGACGGCTAGACAGTGGGGGTCAGCGATTGCCTTGTTGCATTGTGCTGTAGTGCGAGGAAAAGGATTAAATAGAGCACCATGGCCGGATGCTACCATTAGACCAACCCATCTGCTAAGGTGTCTTTGGCTCAGGGTTGTCCTTCTTTAGATAATTCCTTTTGTTCACTTCCAGTGATCTGTGAACTGACAGATATATTCTACCATGCGTAGTCTCGTCAGCCTTGGGCTGCTGTCCCTAGCAGCAGCTCTTCCGACCTGGCCCTCTGACTCGACTTACGACTACATCATTGTCGGAGGAGGCACCAGTGGTCTGGTCGTCGCCAACCGCCTTTCTGAGCAGAAGGATGTCAAAGTTCTTGTCATTGAAGCTGGTGACTCGGTATATAACAACCCGAATGTGACAGATACTGCCGGATACGGAAAGGCATTTGGCACGCAGATTGACTGGGCCTACGAAACGGTGAACCAGGAATATGCCGGAGACCATACCACGATTGTGCGAGCTGGCAAGGCAATCGGCGGAACATCCACCATCAACGGAATGGTGTATCTTCGAGCTCAAACGTCTCAGGTCGACGCGTGGGAAGCCATCGGTAACAAGGGTTGGAACTGGAGTGCCTTGTTTCCTTACTATAAGAAGAGCGAGCACTTCCAGGTTCCAACCACCTATTCTTCGCTGCAAGGATCCGGTGTCGAATACAATCCCTCCTACCATGGCTACAGTGGACCTTTGAAGGTTGGCTGGGATGCGGAGCAGCTGAACGATGGGCTTGCCCAGAAGCTGAACACTACTTATCAAAACCTTGCTGTTCCGGTTCCCTATAACAAGGATCCAAATGGAGGATATATGATCGGATATACACTCTATCCCAAGACGGTTGACTCTGAGAAGAATATCCGTGAGGATGCTGCTCGCGCATACTACTGGCCTTACCAGAATCGGACCAACCTTCACATCTTGCCCAACACCAATGCCAACAGGCTCACCTGGAAGGAAGGAGAGGAAGCCACCGCAGACGGCGTCGAGGTTACATTCGCGAATGGCACGACCGGCGTCCTGAAGGCATCTCGTGAAGTGGTCCTGGCTGCAGGTGCATTGAAGTCTCCTGTTCTGCTTGAGCTCTCTGGAGTGGGCAATCCCGAGTAAGTGATGCAGGTATTTGTTCTTGTATACCTCTGGACTAATGTTAGTATCTAGTATCCTCTCCAAATACGGTATCGAGACCAAGATCAACCTGCCAACAGTTGGAGAGAACCTGCAAGACCAGATGAACAACGGACTTAAGTACCAGGCAAAGAAGAACTACACCGGACAGCCTGACTATGTGTCATATCCGTCCGCCCCAGAATTGTTTGGAAATTCTACCGCTGCCATCGCTAATAACGTCCTGCGCAAGTTGCCAGCTTATGCAGCCCAGGTCGCGAAGGCCAACGGCAATGTCACAAAGGCGAGCGATCTCGAGCGCTTTTTCAAGGTTCAATGGGATCTGATCTTCAAGTCTCACATCCCTGTGGCAGAGATTCTTGTAGAGCCGTCCGGCTATGTCTACGACACGGAATACTGGGCTTCGGTCCCCTTCAGCCGTGGAAGCGTGCATATCCAATCCGCGGAACCCTCTGCCAAAGCTCGGATTGATCCCAAGTACTTCATGCTGGACTTTGATCTTCAGGCACAGGCTCAGGTTGCTCGGTTTATTCGTGAGATCTTCAAGACGAAACCGTTCGCTCCGATGACAGGAGCTGAGACTTCTCCTGGATACTCGAGCGTTCCCAGCAACGCCACAGACTCCGAGTGGGCTCCCTATCTCACAGCCAACTGTAAGTTTTCAACCAGTCTTAGTGATATTTTTTATATCCCTCTTTGTCGGTTACGTGCTAATATGACTAGATCGGTCAAATTACCACCCCATCAGCACAGCAGCCATGCTACCCAAGGAGGCAGGTGGTGTCGTTGATGAATCTCTGAAGGTCTATGGCACCTCGAATGTGCGTGTGGTCGACGCCTCCGTCCTGCCCATGCAGGTTTGCGGTCATCTTCAGAGCACCGTGTATGCGGTTGCCGAACGTGCCGCGGACATCATTAAAGGAAACGTCTAGAGCGTTATTGCTCGGGTATAGCCAGAATGTTGAGGTGTGATAGTGCCTTCTATCGGAAATGAGGTGCGCGGCCCAGCGCCAATGTAATAGTTCAACTTCGTCTCTGCTGTAATATAATTGGGACTTCGGGGCATGAAGACGCCCAATAACAAGACCCTTTTCATCTGATACCGGTGATATGTGCATTCAACTTTGATATTGATGGATAAGTTGGCATTAGACAGCAATTGGGCTGCGTCTGCTCAAAACCTGACATTAGGGGTTTTCATTTTCATCATATCTATTGTGCATACTCTACAATATCCAGGATGTCTGCATTGTCCTAGGAGAGATAGGAATAGTCGAGAATTTGGATGCAAAATGTTTCTCTTGGAGACACGTTTGTGCCGTGCGCCACAAGAGGCCGATGTTCTAGAATCAAAGAAAGATTCTCTATTTTGAGACCGGTCTAGATACTCCAAGTTTCCGCTCGATGTTGTTTTCCGTCTTCCGCCGTTTCCCGTTAGACACGAACATCAAAGCCACACGCGTGGCTGGTCAATGCACATCTATCACAACCACATCTCCAAGCTTCTCAAAGATGGGCCAGTGTTAATGATCTCTAAGCGGACGGCAGAGACTCGATATCGGCAGCTTAATTAAATTCTCCGATGCGGTGCGCGGGCCTCGAGTTCCCGGCCGTAATAAGATGAAACGCAACGCCAGGCTCGGCTCCTGAGACGCTGAAACACAAGCCGTCGGAAAACATACCAGGATGGCTTGCTTCAATTTCCACCATCTCGTCGACTCGAGGATCCGCTTTGTGGTCTAGCCAATCGACCAGAGACATTCTGGTCCCGGATCGATCGCGAAACAGGCCGTTTGGCGTCCCCTGGTCAAGAGCAGGCTGCATACTCCAACAACGGCCAGTATCTGCGCGATCGGCCATCGCGATGGCAGATTCGACTTGCATGACCGAACAGATCGAAGAGGAACTCGTAAGCCGTGATATACAGTCGGCCTCAGGATGATGCGCGTGCTTCCTCACTTATACGATCAGAGAAGACTCCGCTGGTTAGTTAGTGTATCTTGTGAAGAACTGCCCAAGTGGTGCTGTTGAATCTTAGCCCAGACTGATGTTAAGATCTAGGCGCACAAGAGACAGCAATAGCAGCAGTTAGAGTTCTGTCCCTGATGATCTCCACTACGGAGCTCCCCGTCGACTCTATGAACAAGCCATAGCCAGCGCTCTGCTCCGTAGACGAGCCCATGCGCCTCTTCATACGATTACGGACATGCTGCAACGCCGTCGCACCTATTCCGTGTTGTCGGGGCTTTGGTGCTAAACCGTTGCAGCCCAGACCCGAGAGTCCGGACGTCTCCCCTTCGTGTCATCCATCGTCTGAGTTGGCGAAGATTCCTTCTTTCTTCCTCTTTTCTTCTTCTGCCCTGCGAGCTTAGGCTCGCGACGTCACTCAGTTCCTTTGGAGTCAGGCTCGTACTGCAAAAGTCTAGTCAAGAGATCTTGTTTACTCCAAAGGCCTTCTATTCGGAGAGCCGGCCTCTCATCGAGACTGAGACACTTCAAGTTTGGCACTCGCGAACTCCTGGGCAGATAGTCACTCGTTTCTTCTGCATCCAGTGTTGACCTGTGGGCGGCACTCTTCTGTTCTTATCGACCAGCTCATACGATCTGGGCTACTGTTTTGATTACACGAGCATTGCATGCCGTACCACTCGTTTATGCTCGGATTTGTCCATAATCCATCGGGATATACACTATTTGTTTAAATTCTAATCTGCAGCCTTCGAGACCTGCGGTCGTCGAGTTTAATTCGTCAACCGCTATTTGAGGAACAGGTTGGACAACGATTTCTGAGGACCTAGTTTAAACTCATGTATATTGAGTTATTGACTTGTCTCCAGACCACTACCAATATATTCGATAACAATCGCAAGCTGCGATTGCCCCCTTTTCGTTTCTTGGCGACGCATTTACGACGAATGTCTACCCATCTACCAATATCTGCAAAAACAACCATACGCGCTTTATGCTTTGACATATTTTTGCTGCCATTGAAAAAGGTTTATTGCAAATAGTCGATTTTCTTGAGAAAACTACATTACATTCACGAATCAGTGATCCAGATTTCAATGAGCCAACCTCAACGGGGACCGCCAGGTGTTGGTGGTGCTCCCGGCGGACAGGGCTATGGGGGACCAGGATCTGTTCGACGGGCGAGGGAGATGCTAGAGAGTGGGATGGTCAGAGAAGCTCGCACGCAGGCAATTGAGCCGGAAGGCGATCAGGCAAGCTCCGGTGGTGCAAAGGGAAACTCGAAGCGCAATATTGTCGCCGCCCTTCGAGGTAATCAGAAGCCACCACCACTTACGATATCAAAGCCAACACCGATCCCGCGATGGCCGCTCCGAGAAGAGGCAGATTCGCAACAGGGGCCAGCAAAGCTGCCGGGAAGTTCCAAGGGACCGCCTCCTCAACGACCGCGACGGCCAAGCAATGTACCGTCTCTGCTCGATTCTTCTAAAGTCCAGGGGACCACACCAAATTTTGCCTACCGCGAGCCCCAAGTGCTTCGTTCTCCCGAGTATGATAGTCGTGGCCAGGAGTCGGGAATGGACCGGATGGAGGCCTACCTCAGTCCCCCCAGCACTGGCAAGACTCCTCGTGTATCCGCCGAGTCTGATACTTTAGGGGTTCTTTCACCTGCTGGCGCGATTCCCGAATTTCCTCTTCCTGGAATGAGGTTGCCTCCTGCACCGCCTCAGGAGCTCGAAGAGCCGTTGTCAGAACGGTCGCTACGGGGTCCATCCTTTCCGTTCTCTGCAATGTCCTATATCTCAACAATCCCTGAGGAATCGGAGGTGTCCACCAGGAATGCAAACTCTTTTGCTTCCAGTATGGCTATCCCGTCTAGTTGGGGATCTGAGCGCCCCGAATCAGACGTTCTGGGCATAACTTCACCTGGATCGACAGCAACGGATACGCTTGATCTGAGGACTCCCACTTCCAACATCGAAGGGGAATCTGGACTGGTGCGCCAGGCAAGTCTTGGAAAAAGAGGAAAGCCCTTCCTGCGCACAATAAATAGATCTGGAAGCGGCGAATCTGTGCCCCAGGTCAACCAGACCGGCATTGCTCTCGGAGGTCCTTCGGTGGACGGCACCCCAGCTACCTCACCTGGTGACAGAGTCTCGTACGTACGTCCCAGTCCAGGTATCCAAGTCACCCAGCCTGTCACCCCAGCAAATGCGCGGCCAGAACTTGGTACTTGGGATACTGCCAACCCTGGTGACAACGGATCTGCCTATTCGCCTTCGGATGCGGGTGCTCCAGGGGCCAGAGCCATTAGCCCTGCCGATATGTCGTCCTATTCGCGCTCTGGTCTGGGTGTCCCAGACACCTCTCGATATCCATCAGATGTATCTGGATTTGATGCGCCCTTCATGCTGGACCAGTCACGGCGGACGATGTCTTCATCTGTTCGCAAACCGGACCCAAACAAGGATGCTGATATGGCTGATATGCGGAGCCCTGTGGAAGGAACGAGTTCGAAGCGTAGACCACCCCGGCTCAATATAGACGCTGTACGAGACGCAGAAGCCCGAGGAAGCTTGACCAGTTTGCCCGACCTCATCAGACGTGCCACTCGGGTTGCGACGAATCTGGAGCGCGGAAAGACGGCAAGTAGGCTGGGAATAATGGACTTCCTGAATAACAGCCAGGAGAAGTTTAAAATCCCACGTTCCCGTAAGTAAGACCCAACCACCCCTTTTGAATGGTATACTAATACAGACTTGTAGCTGCAGCTAGCGACCGCCGCCCATCAGAAGCTATTTCCGGCATCCTGTCTGCTTTCCCTCCCCCAGGAGCCACTCCGAAAGGCACACCGAGAGTTGTACCGGGAGTCACACAATATCGCACCTCCTGGCCGCTTCCTCAAACCATGTCCGACTCACGGAATCTTCAGACGAGTGATTCTGATCGTGGTTTAACTGGAGAGAGCTCAGCCTCAAAACAACGACGCTGCTGTGGGATCTCTCGTCGGGCATTCTTAATAATCAGTGCCATCGTGTTCATACTGATTGCCGTTGCTGTAATTGTCCCGGTCGTCGTCGTACTTACTCGCCATAAAGACACCACCCAGCCAGCCCCTGCAGCGGGATCGACGACGACTCCTGCTCCGCAGTCCTTCGAGTGCTCGAACGGCGGTGTCACCGTCCATGACGGTGGAAATTTCAGTTGTGTCTGTGCCAATGGGTTCACTGGCACACATTGCACGGTTGCTGGGGACGGCAGCTGTGTCACTGCAGCAGTGGGAAACTCACAGAAAGCTACACTCGGTAGTGACCTCCCTCAACTCCTACAGCAATCGGAATCCAATTTCAGCATTCCTCTGGACAGCACACGGATCTTGAGCCTCTTCAGCAAGAACAATGTTTCTTGTACGACGGAAAACGCCCTGGTGACGTTTGGCATGTCTAGTCAGAAACGCCGATCACTCGAGAGCACAGAAATTGATGAGCCCGCCTTGATTCGCGCGAGAGCTAAGTCTCCTATTTCTCCCTCTTCCGATATTGGTAACATCATGGTGGATCCGAATACAAAGTCGAGCAGCTCAGAAACCAAGACGGCAGGTACTTCAACGACAAGCGCTGCACCGGGAACGACTACCTTGCCCGCAGCCCAGATCCGCCATATCCTTGATTTCTCCCGAATTGCCATTCTGTATATATTCGAGATGACTGCCACGATAGATGCAGCCATCAAGGCCCAGGAGGATATCCAGGCGTTCCTGACTGCCATGCCTACCTCGAACAACACTATGGGGCTTGACAAGGGAAAGATGCCCCCAGGTTTTGTTTTGGATTTTGTGAATTTCAAGATCACCCTGGCGAACGGGACGGTGGTTGGCGGTGGCACTGGGAGTAACTCGGGAGGGTCATAGTTAAGACCACACCTGGCATGAAGTCTTATATCGATGCACATATTGTACCTTATAATTTTGCCTAGTATATGCGTTTCTGCTCCACGATTATCTGTATATCATTTTTTTTATGTACCATTTCCCCTACCTCACCTTCTCTTGGTTACTTCACTACTTAGCATTTTCCTCGCCTCTTCCGCGACGACCTTTCCCTTCTCCGCCGTCTGAACTCACTTGTCTGACTTCTCAGGATACCTCTTTTTTCATTTTTGCATTATGTTTCATCATACCTTGTTAACCCAGCCCGCCCCCCTCTTTTTTCTTTTCTTCTCCCATTAGCTGTTCTAGTGTTTCAGTTCGAGAACCGCTATTATCTATCCATTGTTGCCAGTGTCAAAAGTCTCCATGTGCAGTTACTATGACCAAAATAACTAGTACATATAAGTTTCAGTCATATATTTTTTCGTTCTATTACAGTCCTCCTTATTATGAGGTAGGGATCTTATCTGTACCCTTCCCGCCCATTGACCCCCTGGTCAAAACATTCCACACTTGTGAAGGTTTAGAATTTTGTTTACCCAACATTATTCATCGGCATTGCCCTTAGGATCCCAGACAGAACCTCAAATCAAATTCACTCTGCATGCTCCACAACGGCTTTGTCCAAATTATCACCACCTTGCTTCACATTCTTCTGGATTTCTTCTTCCTCGTGCTGGATATACTTCAACGGGCGCTTTATGGACACGGCGTCTGTATCTCGAATCACTATCAGGTCTGGGTTTGACCGATAATAGGCATCCATATCTTCGAGAGTGCGGTTTGCTGGAGAAGAGATTGGTTAATATATTCCTCGTAGAACCTGTATCTGGAGGGAAAATAACGTACCTGTCTCGGGATAGAAGAAATATATTACAGGTAAGAAAGCGGCGTTGAATACTGTCCAGATAATCCAGAATTTCCACCCGATGTTTTGTATACCGATCGGTGTGATCTCTACGATCACAAAGTTGCAAATCCTGGAGATTCGCATTAGCCGACGTATCGACGGGGTTGGTGTTATCGACCCATCCTACCAGTTGGTCGCCGTTGCAACAGCTGCGCTTTTCGTTCGCATTGGAAGCGAACTGATCTCGGTTGGATAGAGCCAGGGGATACCAAGCATTCCAAGACCGAATGAGATGTAAAACAGAAAGAAGAATGCGACAGATGCAGACGCAACAGCTGAGCCGGTAGATCTGGACTCTGCAAAGCGCAGTAAAATTGTGATTATCAGGAAACAGAGAAGTTGCCCAAAGGTGGAAAGCATCATCAGCCACCGTCGACCCCAATGTTCCACCAGAGGAACAGAGAGCAGTGTGAAACAAAAATAGGAGACCGAATTGCAGGCAGCAAGGAGTCTAGCCATGCTATTTGACAAACCAACCGAATCTAAGTGGGATGTGAGGTCAGTTCCCATATCATGTAGCAGCTTTCGCCGTTACATACTGATTAAGATCTTTGGTAGATAGTAAGACATGATATTGATGCCTTCAAATTGCTGGATGAACTGAGTACCGGCACCGAGAAGGAGACGCCGCAATGTCTTTGTAGAGTCATCTTTATTCTCCTTGAAGAGCAATTGAGTCCAGCTAACAGCGTTTTCCTTTTCGTATTGAATGCTGTAAACGATTTCGTTTCGCTGAGTGGAGATGTAGGGATCGTTGACAGACTTGTCTTCGAGAGATGCGAGGACCTCGATAGCCTCAACTTCGTGGCCATGAGACATGAGCCATCTGCGTGTGTTGGTGAGTGAACTAATGCGTAAAGAGTGGCTCGAGGGAGGATATACCTCGGGGACTCAGGAAGCCATGGGACTGTGACAAAGAGGACTATGATGAAAATGAATTGCAGAGCAATAGGTAATCTCCATGCAACAGCACCTCCAGCAAACGACAGACCATAATTTATCCAGTTTACGATAGAAAAGCCGGCAATGTTCATCACCATCTCAAGCATGACCAGTTTTCCTCTCCACCGGGGAGGTGAAGTCTCTGTCTGCCAAATTGGTGCACAAGTAGTGTTAATGCCATTGCCGAGACTACAATATTGTTAGCCACCTCGTCAGGTCTGGAGTGCTCGGAACTGCCCTTGAACCTACCCCAGTATGATCCGACCAACAAACATTTGTGGGAGACTGAAAGAGCTGATCATCAAAATGGTGCCAATCGACATGATCACAGAACCAATAATGATTGACAGTTTCCGTCCAAGCCTTTCTCCAACCGTGAAGGCAATGATGGCACCAAAGAAACAACCAACATCGTAAATGGCAGTGACGGTAGAAAGGGCCTGCGTTTTGCTTGGTCCAACGAGGTCATGAACTTCCAAGAAGTCTTGCGCGACTACAACGCCGCCTATTTTATAGAATGGCGTTAGAGCCCAGGGGGTCCGTGGATAGGAGATTCACACGTATTAAAGACACCTTGATCGTAGCCAAAGAGGGTCATATCAGTGGCACACACAACCTGTGGAAGTTCCAAAAATTAGCCTGATGCCGTTCAAGTACGTCTCGAGCGTTGGAGCATACCGTAATCCAGAAAGTCAGCCATCCTCCTCTCAGGCCAAAGTATGGCTCTCTCTGGATATTCTTAGATCCTAGCATTGTATACAAACGATTAATGAAATGTAACACGACACAGAGATAATACTGCAAACAGCAGATTTATTTCTAGCCATAGAAAACGCAATGCGTACCGACGCGCTATTTATCTATTCCGGAACGAACTAGGCTCTACAGGATTTGTTTAATGGATTGGATTTACCCCGTAATGTCACTAGTACCTTTACGAAGTTTGCGGGGAAGTTAATACTTGGTGTGGAGAAACAAGTCGAAGCGTGCTGTCCCCGGATATGGCCCAAAAAGGAAATTTAAGAGCAGCCAAAACAGTGATCTCAGGCCGATGGCAAGCCTACCGCGTAATACAGGAGTCTAACCAGATTTTCCTACGAGTTACCATCCTTGTCCTTGATCAAGACCTAGCAAACTCAGAAGGATATGAACATCTAAAGTTTTGCTCGGCGATACCTTCCAATTGATGTTTACCGATGTGGTTTTTATTGTATTGTCGAGCTAGTATATCTGCCCTCAATCCTTAGATACGTGAGTAATACTCTATCTAAGTTCTTTATTTGTTTCACGCCAGGAGACCGTGGCAGAGATGAATCCTGTCTTTCTATTCTATTTACAAGAAGCAGTGCTAAGGGAGAGTATAACCACCGTCAACGACAATATTGGCCCCGGTCATGTAGGAACATGCATCGCTAGCAAGGAATACATAGGCCTAGAAAAAGGGTCAGCACATGCTTCTCTGTTTGACGTAAGTGAAGCAATGCTGAACATACACTCTTTAGCTCTGCTGGATCACAGATGCGTCGTCCAGGTATCATGTCGAGCCATTTATTAAACAGCTCTTTTGGCTGCTGGGTGAGCACTACAACCGGTGCGCCCAGTTAGTGCATGATTAACGTTGAAGGAAAGAGACTCAGCCACTTACTCTCGGTCATAATGAAGCCTGGAGAGATGCAGTTGACCCTACCAAAATCAACCTATTCAACCGCAAGGCTCTTTGCCAAATGTACCGCTGCCGCTTTGGAAGCGTTATACGCTACTTGGGTCTGGGGAATGTTGACCAGAATAGCACTGACGGATGCTGTGATGATCAAGTTACCCTTTCCCTGATTTTTGAAGATCTTGCCAGCAGCCTGCGCAGTCCACATCACACCATCATAGTTCACGCGGTTATCCCTAGCCCAAGTCTCTTCGTCGTATTCAAGATTAGGCTTGTTGGTGCAGACTCCAGAATTTGCAACGACTATGTCTAGGCGACCGTTCCCAAACTCCTGTGCGATCTGGTTGAGAGTCGTGGCAATTACTGTGCGCGAAGTGACATCGGATTGGTACGCTTTAACCCTTTGACCAGTCTCCGTGGTGAGCCTAGCAGCGATGTCAGGGGCGTCCGCAGTGGTGCTATAGATCAGGGCCACATCTGCTCCAGCCTCTGCCAGACCGCGAACAATCTCTAAACCAATGCCACGGGCACCACCAGTAACAGCGGCAATCTTTCCCTTCAGCGAAAACTGCGAAAGCACGTTCGTGTGCACATCGGGAGGCTGGTAAAGAGGCATTTTCGGAATACCTTTGCTGACGGGGAAAAGAAAGAGCGTAGAAGATGCTACTACAGACTGGAGATCGAGCGGCTCATTCTAGAACATATTAAATAGTAGTTATGGCAACCTCATGTGCAATACCTTGGGAAGAGATTGTTGATGTGGAAAAATACTCGGGGACCATAATATGCCGAACCTTCGTTGATCATTGTTCCATTCTGGGCAACTGACAGAAGTATAGAGAGGGTCGCGCCAGATTTGCCCTGTTGGGAAAATATCGCGAGACCAAGCTTTCGTCGATCGAAGCATGAGGGGGCTTTTGGGCGTTCACATAATACTTTGCCAGTGTCCCGTCCCATGGAGGAGTGGCTGCAAAAATCATATCACCACAGAGGTGATAGGAGCCTTTTCTGCAGTGTTCGCAACGTCGATATGGAACACCAGGCTCCATCGCGACTTTGTCACCTGGGTTCAGATGTGTGACCTTGGATCCAGTCTCGACGACGATGCCAGAAGATTCGTGGCCTAGGACCATAGGGCCTGTGAGCTTATAGTCGCCGATTCGCCCGCGTTGCCAGCTGGAAAAGTTAGAAAGAGCGTACGTGCAAGGGATGGCCTTTCCGCCGAGGCAGCCTTACTAGTGAACCTTCATGAGGGAAATAGATTAGTTATATTCCTAAGTAGACTGTTCGAGGCGAAATACTCACATCACTACCGCAGATACCTGTCTGTGCAACATGAACAATCACATCGTAGGGATCTTTGAGTACCGGCTTAGGACGGTCCTCAATCGCAACATCCTTCACAGCTCGCAGGACAAAAGAAGGGTTCTAACAGCATGTCAGCAACTTTATCACAGGTAAAGTCTGTGGATTCAAGGTTCCGCAACATACCTCCATGGTGTACTCGTAGGTTATGGATTGTTCGTTTTGTCAGTGATTAATTTTTTCTTTTTTGAGGATCATTTTCTCTTATATCCCAGAAGGTAACCCCACAATATATAGATGACTTATTGAACATAGCGTGCATTGTTCCTGCACCTATCTATTCATTGTCGCAGCAGATGCTGGAGTAAGAGAGATACTCCACGTTGTGATCCACCGATTCAATCCTAAAACAGAAATTTTGGCGTGGCCCAATAGGAGAATATATCGCCGCCCCATTTCCAGATATAGTAAAATAGCCATTTAATTTTGAAGATTTCATGGTCGCAGCCGGTTAATTATCCATGGTTACCCACTAGGGGTCTGGAATCACTAGCCATCCAGTCCAGCGAACCGCGAACGTTGTTATGAGGCCTGCTGTTATGGACTAACCTGAGGTGAAGGTTAGGGAGAACAGAAGGAATGTGCGTATGATAAGGATGTCAGCACGTGACGCATACCATAAAGTATAGTTACCATAATGGCAGGGGAAGAGATATACACGTAAAACGAAAGCTGATTGGATATACCACGGATATATAGAAGGATGGATATGTAAGGATGCTCATTACCACCTTACAAGATGCATTACACCTATCAGCTCAAGCTTGGATGTAATTGATTGATACATAGCCGCAATGACTTTCGACCAAACAAGCCATGCCCCCATTAGGACCGAGATCGAAAAAGGGCAATTTTTCATTATCTCCAAGGGTAAATGCTCTTTTAGATATATGCCAACGTTTTATAATGGCCTATGACTAACCTAGTAGCGTTCCTACTCGTCTAACAGCTGCCTTAATAGATTCCTGATTACTCCTATCGATTCTAGAATGAGTGCTCCTGTATCTGTCTGAGCATGGTTACAATTTCACTCTTTCCATGACTATCTACGAGCACTACATGCCCTTCCTACCATAAATATGTATGCCAAGTAAACTTCTTCCTATGGTAGTTGCGCAATTTCTCCGTTTGATATATCTGAGCGTCATCTTCAATTTTAGCTTCAAGATCCTAAAAATTCAGTGAAATAGTGATTGGAAGTTGTAATTCTGAATCAAAAAATAGAATCACATAAAAGAAAGAGGCTTCAAATGCACTGGTACTTCAAAGTATTATTTAGGCTCAGGAATTTCGTGGCAAAAATAACCCGTCGTGAAATTACTTGGAATCAGGCTTAGAAAGCATGGAACAGATAATACATGCGAAAATTATAATGCTAGTAACAATCTGGATTTCATGATTGAATGAGAACTTTGATCGATCGGCTCTTTGGGTCTGAAACTGTCTCAAAGGCATCGATTGCTTTCTGCAGAGTGAACCTATGGGTAATCATTCCATCCAGGTTAATCGTGCCGCTCTGTAAGACTCTGATCGCCCTGGGCCACATGTTGACATAGCGTTGTTGGAATTGCAGCTCGACTTCATTGGCACTGCACCGCATGAAGGGGATTTCCATCCTCTCCTTCCCAACGCCAACTACAAACACTTTGCCACCAAACTTGACTGTCTGAATGGCGCTGCAGACAGAGCTTTGGGCCCCAGTGCATTCCAAGGCCAAGGATATCTCAACATCACCCAAGCGCTCTGTAACAACCTGAGCAAACTGCTCCGGTGTCTCGCCAGGCGTAACCTTGTGTGTAATAGCCTGTGGCGCAATAGTCTTTGCAAACTTGAGCCGCGTCTCATCGATATCTGATATCACAATAGGCTGTGCTCCGGCTGCTTTGCAGACATGCAGGGTAATAAGTCCGATCGGCCCAGCGCCACAAATGAGAACAGGGTCGCCAATTTTGAGCCCTGAGCGTGTCACAACGGTGAGTGCTACACTCAAAGGCTCAAGAAGAGCCCCTTGGTTAAAGGACAAGTTGCCAATCTTGTGACACCATACAGCGGGATGGTTAACGTATCGGCATAACAGACCATGAGAGGGCGGACTGGATCTAAACAACAGGTTTTTGCATCCATTGTAGCGACCCGTAGGCAGGGTTCGCAGGTTCGACAAACAATGTGTGGTTCGATTGCGACACAGTCACCCACGACAAGATCGGTGACAGCTGGGTGAGTAGCAATAACTACACCTGCAGATTCGTGGCCTAGAATGTGTGGTCCAGTTACCTGCCATGGGCCAATACCGTCATGCTTCCAGAAGTGGATATCAGATCTATGACATGAACACTCATTAATCTCTGGGACAAAGACATTAAAACTTCCAAGGGTGGGATTACCTACCCGCAGATCCCTGTGGATTTTATAGCCACGGTAACTTCGCCAACTTGGAGACCTTCACCTGACGCAGCATCTTCTGCACGGGGAAATGCTTCATCTAACCATATTTTATGGGTTGGATTGATGTACAATCCGATATTAGGATCCAACTCGGAACCGGGACTGGGAAATTCAGTAGACGTACTTAATTAAGTCCTGATTTTCCCAATATGAATAGCGGGAAGGGGAGAGCGGAAAAGTCCGGTAGAGGATGGTTCATAAATTCTCAAGTCTAGAAAGTCTAGGATAATCAATTCGCTCTTGCATCTTTATAGATATCACGAAGTTCGGGCATTGTGTACACTCCGGAAGACATAGGTCGCTTTCCGATATTGGAAATATAGGAGAGCGCGTAAATATCTATTTCAGGAAAGCCCCACTATTTTCCTTTCATGTAACAGAAGAGACGAATAGCAGACCTCGGCGAGAAACCCGAATAGATCAATATTGTGGACAGTCGGGTATTTACTTATTTAATGTAGACACTATTTAATGAGGTGTAAATCTATTTAACCATATTCCGTTTATTCTCTCTTGAGGTCTCCATTCAACCAAACCAGTCTACTCAATCAAATCGAACCAATTATCCCTTTAACATAGAAACAACAGAGAGCCTGGTCAATGCTTTTTTCCAATTACTTCGTTGACCACCAGAAGTACACGACAATGTCTATTCCTGCAACCGACTCGGAGAGTTTACTCGAATCCTTAAGTCTAAAGAGCAAAATTGTTCTCATTACGGGCACTTCGAAGGGCCAGGGGATTGGCTTCCAGGCGGCACGCGGTTGTGCTGAACTTGGCGCGAATATCGCATTAACTTATTTCAACCGCCGCGATGATTGTGTTCAAAATGCTGAATCTTTGGCCCGTGACTATGGAGTGACGGCTCGCTCCTACTCCTGTGACATTCGTCAGTGGTCGTCCGTTCAGGGAACCGTGTCGCGTGTCCTGAAGGATTTCGGAAGGATAGATACATTTATTGCAAACGCTGGCCGGCCAACGGACTGCGGTGTCCTTGAAGGCTCTGTCGAAGCTTGGGAAGATATCATCCAGGCCGATCTGAATGGAACTTTCTATTGCGCCAAGGCTGTCGGTCCTCATTTCAAGGACAGAGGCTCGGGCAGCTTTATCATTACCTCTTCCATTTCTGGGCATATTGCAAATTACCCCCAAGAGCAGACATCCTACAATGTGGCAAAGGCAGCTTGTATCCATTTGGCAAAGTCATTGGTAAATGAGTGGCGAGATTTTGCCCGCGTTAATTCTGTCTCTCCAGGTTATGTTGAGACTGGTATATCGGACTATGTCCCGGAGAAGACAAAGCAGGTGTGGACATCTCTAACGCCAGTGGGGCGTTTGGGAAGCCCTAGGGAGCTGAAAGCTATATATGCTTACCTCGCAAGTGATGCTAGCTCTTTCACCACGGGGTCTGACATTATTATTGACGGTGGCTATACTGCTCGTTAGACCTGGTCTGAGAATTGGGAACGGTCATCTGTTGTTATCGGCATCTAAAGTTTTGGTGTATAGTCCTAATTATCGGAATTAAAGTGACTAATATGTATAACTTTTCCTGTCGTCTTTTATTCTCTTTTTATTCTCATAGTATTAACTAGCATCGGCCAACTTGAAAATGCCAGCTACGTAAATCCATCTCAAGCCCAAGCACCCACAAGACTCATGAAAAAGGCCCCGAGGAAGACCAGCAAACAGGCATAGACGCGCTTCCGTCCCCAGAGGAAACGCCAGCTCTCGTCACTCAGGAAGTCTTCTGACAAGAGTTCAACGAGCGAGGCAAATGTGAGCAGACCGGCCGAGATGGCGTTCATAATACCAACCACGATGAGACCGACTTCAGAGTCAGGACTATACAGGGTGTGAGTGGCAAGGCCGATTGCTTGTCCGATGGGTGTTCTGGATAAAAGAAACTTAATCCCTCGTTTTCTTTTTTGTTTTTCGGATTGTTCTGGGATCAGTACTTACGTGCAACCATAGGCGAGGGCCATGAACCACGGCTGAAGCCTTTCCGACGGCCACTTGACAGCAGCAATGCGAGAACCAAGAGCAAGACCTTCAAATGTTTCTACAGTACAAGAACGTCAGCATGTTCAATCCAGTATGACAGGAAGTAAGCACTAGAGAAAGGAAACAAAACATACGATGAAAGATAATAGCAATGAGCAAAACGACAAAGTCACTTCCGATAGAAACGCTAAGAGCCATGCCGATAAAGACGCTATGGAAAAGAATCCCGAATTCGAGAAGCACACACTGCATGAGCTCCTTACGTTGCTGCTGCTCCGGTGTCAAAGTAGGAGGAATCTGTAGAGCTTGAGGGTTCGTTCCATCGTCGAAGTCATGCTTCGGTTGCGGTTGGGGAATGACACGCTCGTCGTCAATTATTGAATCTTCTGGACGTTCATTTGGACTCGCGACGGTGGAGAGCCTTCGGCCGATGCTCGAAGATCGCCCGTGGAGAGGCCCCATGTCTCTATGATTCAATATGTGGGCGCTTCCCATGCAGCCATGGCCGCCTGAGCTTGGGGTCTGGCCGGCAGAGTAAGAGGGATGGTCGATAGAGCGATGACGGCGGGAAGGATGGAAGATCATCTCGATGACGGTAACGAAGAAGATGGCTGCCAGTGCAATAGCACCGGGCATGGCAGGGTAGTCCTCACTCCAGAAGCTATCGAGGCACGGGTCTCCCAGAGAAATGAAAGCCGTAGGAAGCAAATGCACAAAGGCCGTAGCGATGAGCACGCCGGTCCCAAAATGGCGGACAGCGAAGAAGAAACGAGCAGGAATCTTCAGCCCCGGGAACTTGACAGCTAAGATAGGAAATGCACAGCCAAGCGTCGAGACGAAGAGAATGATGAACAGAGCCCCGACGTGAAGAGCCAGGTCGTATTCGTCCTTACCGACGCCTCCTCTCTCGCAGGTGTCGCGCCTGCGAACGGACGAGAGCTTGGCTGGAGCGATACTTTTCTCAATTGAAGAGACATGCACTGCTGAATGCACAATGTTGTAGGATGACAGAATCCAAGAGACGACAAGAACAGAGCAGACCCAGATGGTCCCGTCCCATATCCGCGAGGCACACAACATGCCCAGGAAAACAGATATGGTTATCACCACTATCACGAAAATAATCTTTTGTGCTTCTTCTTGGCAATTTCAAGTGTACCGCAAGCACTTGAGGTTCGAATGACAGACCTCCGACCAGACCTGCATCTGCGACGAACAGTCGAGCACACAGGAAGTATCAACCCACAACATGAGAGCAATACACCAGTGTCTGTCCACTGTCCAAAGTCCAACATCGAGCACTAGCTCTATTCCAGCTCTCCATCACGAGCGAATAATTCTCGGCGATGACCCCGCCAAGATCGCAGCTGAATCTGATTCCGAATTTGCCCATGCCAAGGGACCGTTACGTGATGAAGTCTCAAACTAAACTGTGGTTTATACAAAAGCGGGTCCGGTAAGTACATACACACATTATGTAGATAAGTGTCGATTGTTTATATTCCATGTTTGCATTGAGATACATCGTGATGGTAAAAGTGGATATAGTATTCCTGGATGTCCGCTTGATTGCAAACTCCAGTTATGCAGCAGAAAAAGAACCAGATACCTCAGTGATACCAGAACACCAACACCACCAACACCAAGACCGGAACGCGACCAAGACCAATATGCTCACTTAAAGAGTTTTTACAAATACAGAATAGGGTTATCACGCAAAGATGGACCGCTTGCCAAACGAGCTATAGTCGATCTCACTTTCCAGGAGCCATCTCGACTGTCTGATGCGGTCGTCGACGATCATCTTCTCGGCCTCCCATCGCTTGCGCTCTTGGGACTTATTCCGGGCGGTTCTCTCGCCGCCGAACCAGGCAGTTTTGGCCTTTTCGATGCTGTCTTGTTCCTCGCGGGTGGCTTTGGCAACGAGGCTCTGGACCATGGTCTTCCAGTTGTCCAGACCGACTTGGAGACATTGTGCGCAGCGCTCTTTGGCTTCGCGGTCGGTGGTGTCGTTAACGTCGATCAGAGTCGTCTCGGCCAGATCGACCGCGTCTCGGGTCCATGCTAGGCCAGTGTCCTTAGAGGAAGAGGCGTAGATGATCTCCCCGATGTAGGCCATGAGGCCGGCCTCCTCGCAGGCAGAAGCACGATTGCGGACGGGGGGTTCATTGCCAGATGGTGCTGGGGGAGGGTACTCGACAGGAATAAGCACATTGTTAACCCAGTCAAACGCTGCATCGAAAGGCGTGGCCTTGGGTTTAGAGACCTTGCGTGGCACAGCGCCCGGAGGAGGCGGTGGTAACTCGCGGCGAGTTTTCAAGATAGACGTAAAGATGGACAGGGCCTTGGACAGGTCACCACACTTGGCATAATGCACCGCAAGCGCATTCGACACTCTGAGGACATTCTCCGATGGGACATCCTTGCCATTCTTCAGCATCCCACTGTTCTTATCCACAACTCTGGCCGCATCAAACGGCAATCCCGCCGCAGCGATATCCATAGCCCAGTTATACATATCCTTCGCCGTGTCAGGCAGACCCTTGAAATCCAACCAATCCGCATAAGCCAGCGCAGCATCCAGTCGCTGCCTGGTATCGAACCCCTTCGTCGTCAGGATTTTCATATAAAACACCTCCGGACTCTCCGCCGCCGGCTCACAGTCCTCTTCACGCAGGACGACTCCCTTCCGACCCGGCGGCAGCGGCTTGGGTCGTGGATTCGACGGACCGACCACATACTCTGCCGGGGCGGAAATGTGCAACTTCCAATCCGTCACCCAACCCTCCAGATTCTCCGCCGCGCGGGCCAAGCCCATCAGCGCCTGGAAATACCCTCTCCGCCAGGGCTCGCTCTTGTCCGAGATATCGAATCCGGTCTTGCCGACGCCCTCAACGAGAAACCCGCCATCTCCCTGCTCGCAAATCCCCTTTCCTTCCCCCTCTGTATCCTCCAGGCGGCCGAGCAGTTCCAAGAGATATCCATACACCAGGGGCCAATCGGTGATCAACTTCCCGATCTCTTCAGGGTGTTGGAGCGCTTGAGCCGTTCTCAGACACCAGCGGCTCTTGAGGCTCCATTCCGGTGGAGTGGGCCACTTATGCTCGATCGTCTCCTGGTATATACCCAGCTTGATCAAATGAAACAAGAGCAGGATGGCGTAGAAGGTCAATCCGATGCGGAGACCGCGGCCGAGTCGGCGCTTGTAGTAGTCGCGCGTCTCCGTGGATATCAACCGCGCAAAATGCTGCCGGAGGTGAGTGGAGAGAGGAGGGAGAGCGCGACTGGAGGAAGTCGGCGAGAGAAATGGTAATTGAGGGCGAGTGAGAGGTGGAGAGACGAGGAGGAGCGGGAATTTGTTGGTGAACGGTCGAGATCGTGGGACGTGGCTGCTGGGAGGCCGCGGAGGTTGCAAAGGTCGCGCTGACGGCGATATTCGCTGCACACTGCCTCTGGCAACAAGCATTGTGAGGCAGTTGGCAGTGCCAGTGTTGCTGTGTTGCTGTGTTTTACAAGAACATCTTGAGAGCTTGGATGCTCAACTTTGGAGTAGTTTAGTTTAGTGCAAGGCCAGTGGAGTGTTTGTCTTGTTTGCACTTGTGACTTGACCGTCATTGACGAATATTCTACTAAATAGATAGATACATATATTGGAAGACTGGCTTTTCACTAATTGCCGTCTCCAAATAGGCCCTGACTTTTGAATGAAGCCTTCTATTAGAATATCTGGAAGGCCTCATATCGACTCCAAGAGCACTCAATGAAAATACCACCCTACATATTGATTAACGCCCTGAAAACAGGTCCTAGGTCGCCTTGATCCCTCCTTAGATACGTGATGGACGGCAGCAACTCTTCTGATCAGCCGTGTGCAAAGTAGACTTGTTTACGCTCTGGCTGGAGCGGGGGACATCGTTGGATGGGTTGTGCTCGAAGAAGCTGGCAGGCTTCAAAGACATGACAAACTTCTCCACAGGCATGACGGGGAAATCTGCAAGATCAATGGCCCTGAACTTGATATCATTGGCCGCGCACCTAATGTCATTCTGGAGCGTCTGAATCGCCGTCTGCACCTCGTCGATTGTCAAAGGGTCCAGAGGGTGGGGTTCTGACTTGGAAGCGTAGGGAGGCATCTTGGACGACGATCTCGAGCTTTCAAAACAAACAGTTGATATTGAAGAACTACTTGGTCTTGCTTCTCCAATTCTCGCGCCATGATCTTGTCTTACACTTAATTCTTTACCCGGGTTAGCTGAGGACTCTCCGGAAACCAGCAGGGGGTTACAACGTATATTCGACCGTCAAATGGATCAATGATTTACTCGCCTCCCAGACACGGGACACAATTTACCTCTTTCCTATATCAAGAGCTACAATGCACCACATACATGTTGTCCGACATTTTAGTATTGGCGCCTTTTCAAGTTGAGAATATTTCCGTTTGAGGTATGAGATCCCCATGGTGCCCCACCAAGCTTGTTTTCCTCAACATTGATTGTTCCGCTGGCCAATCAATTGCTGGCGCTTTGTTCCAAGTCAATGATATACTTAGACAGAGAGAGTGTGTGTGCGGGTACATGGATGATACTCGACATACATAAGGTAGTGTAATAACCGATCCTCTTGTCTGTGCCTCTTGAATGCCGAAAACACTTGAAACTAATTCTCTTCGTGCAGAACAAGAGAAGGAAAACAAGAGAAGGAAAACAAGAGAAGGAAAACAAGAGAAGGAACAACTCGCAAATATGCCTGATTTCAATGGGCTCGACTTAACTGATAAGACCGCCATCGTCACTGGTGCTTCCAGGTAAATGTTCTCCTGTTCTCGAGGCACGGCTATATGTACCTTGACACGAATCGTGGCAGAGGAATTGGTGCCGCTATTTCCATCCAACTAGGTCAGCGTGGCGCCAATGTGGTAGTCAACTACACCAGCGATAAGAGCAAGCAATGCGCGACAGAGGTCGTCAAGAAGATCGAGGCGGCGGGTTCCCGAGCAATATTATGCCAAGCAAGTGTAGCAAACGTGGAAGAGAATCCCAAGATTGTCGATGCCGCGTTACAACTAAGCCAGGCTGGAAAGATTGAGATTTTGATTCAGAAGTATGACAGGCTTTCGTCTTGTTGTCTTGAACGGATCATGTAATGTTAACTGGGCCACGCCAACAACAGTGCCGCCTTGGGAGTCGACGCAAACCTCGATGAAGTCACTGAAGAGCTTTTCCAAACACACTTCGACACCCAATGTCAAGGGACCCATCTTCCTCACCAAGCAGTTATCCCCCATATTGCCAGAGGTGGTCGCATTGACGGCGATATTCGCCGCATATTGCTTTTGGCAACAGACATTGTGAGGCAATTGGCAATGCTAATGGTGTTGTGGTCTATCAAAACATCTTGAAAATTTGGATGATCAACTTTGGAATAATTTAGTTTAATGAAAGTCAAATGGAATGTTTGTCTTGTTTGCATTTTTGATTTCACCATCAATTGACGAATACTCTACTAGACAGATAGATATATTGGATGCACCATAAAATTCAATATATGTATACTCTAATTCAATACTAAATAGCTAGCAAACCTGGAATGTGCAAAAACTGCGTTGTGAGGACGCACTGTTCGACTTCGTCCCGTCCCAATACGGAAATAGTCTACATCTATGGAGTACAAACAATGATCTTCATCATATATAAATTCTCGGTGAGGTTACTCCCGCCGCCAATTATGGCTCTAGATATCTAACTCTAAAGCAAACAATAACATGTAATTTTAGTACTCTATCCAACCAGGTATCGCAATCATTCGGGTATTTAAGGCTTGGGGTCCAGGAAGCCCTCGGCCTCCAAGATCAGGACGATCTCGTGGACAATGCTGCGGACGCTCTGCTTCTCGACGTCCACAACGAGATCAGCCTTGGCAGGAGCTTCGTAGGGGTCGTCGACACCAGTGAAGCCCTTGATCTCGCCGCGACGAGCCTTGGCGTAGACGCCACGCTTGTCGGTGCGCTCGCAGTACTCGAGAGGAGTAGCGACGTGGACCAGATAGAAGGATCCGGCCTGGGAGACGGTCTCCCGGGCGGCCTGGCGCGAGTGCTCGTAGGGAGCAATGGGCGCAGCAATGACGGCGGCACCGGCCTTGGTGAGCTCGGCGGCGACGAAAGCGATGCGCTGGATGTTCTTGTGGCGGTCCTCGCGGGAGAAGCCCAGCTCGGAGGAGAGCTCGGAGCGGACGGTGTCACCGAGCAGGAGAGACACCGAGCGGCCACCCTGCTGGTTGAGGGTCACCTGCAGAGCACGGGCGATGGCGTCCTTGCCAGAGGAGTGGTAACCGGTTAGGAAGACGGTGAAACCCTGGTTGGCGCGGGGAGGGTTAGACTCGCGGAGGACCTTGACAACCTCGGGGTACGAGAACCACTCGGGGATGTGGCCACCGGTACGCAGGCGCTTGCGCAGCTCTGTACCGGAGATATCGAGGGTCTTGACGCCCTTGGGGACCTCGTCGACGGGTCTGTACTCGTCGTTGTCGGGCAGGTAGGTGACCTGCTGGAACTCGACGACCTCGATGCCCAGCTCGTCCTTGTACTTCTCGACAGCATGCTGGGCGTCGTATGGGCCGTAGAACTCCTGGCCCTTGGAGTTCTTACCAGGACCAGCGTGGTCACGGCCGACAATGAAGTGAGTGGCACCGTGGTTCTTGCGGATGATGGCGTGCCAGATGGCCTCACGGGGACCACCCATGCGCATGGCCAGGGGCAGCAGGGCGAGCGCGGCCATTCCATTGGGGTAGCGGGGGAGCAGCGCCTGGTAGACGCGCACACGGGTGAAGTGGTCGATATCACCGGGCTTCGTCAGACCGACGACGGGGTGGATCAGGACGTTGGCCTGACGGGCACGAGCAGCACGGACGGTCAGCTCACGGTGAGCGCGGTGCATGGGGTTACTGCGCAGTAGTTAGCAATAATGCATGATATTATGGCACAGTCGTTGTCGCCTCAACTCACCGGGTCTGAAACGCGACGACTCGGGACCAGCCGAGCTTGTCGAAGTGCGTGCGCAGCTCTGCGGGAGTGACTACAGCGGTGGTCAGCCATTGATTCGGTTGTATGGAGAAGTAAGGTCAAACTCACATCGCAGACCGACATAGTCGTAGTGGTCCAGCTTGTTGACGGCCTGGATCTTTCCTCCGACGTAGTACTCCTGGACCTTGGTGTACAGGTACTTGATAGCGGGATGCTCCTCATCACCGCCGAAGACAAGCTTCGCTTCCTTGGCCCTAGAACGATAGAAACCGCGTCAGCCCGACCCACCACCGGTCGCCAACCTGGGGCTCCTATGCCACGAGCGCGGACGCCGTCGCATGCCAAGAAACGGATCCCCGATTCCCTTGTCAAAGCGGGACGCGGGCGCCGTCAGAGCGCAGGAGAAATGGCGCGCAGGGCGGCCACTGGGGGATTATGAACAGGCGACTTACTTGTCGGGCTGGTAGACATCCTCGACGGTCAGGATAGCCAGGTTGCGGTCGTCACGGAAGTCGCGCAGGGTAACGCGAGCGCCGGGCTTCAAGCCGGCCTCGCCGATCACCTGCTTGGAGACATCCAGAGTGATGGGCATGGAGAAGACATTGCCATCGGCAAGACGCTCCTTCTCGACGACTCTAAAGCAGCGAACAGATCCGGTCAGCTTGTATATTCTCAGGGGTTTGGCGCAGCCGTGTAGACCAATTGTTTAGAACCAATTGTTCGCCTAAGCGGTATGACCGCTGTCTGCAGCTTGGCTTGGGAATTCAACCCCGCGATTGCGAATGCACATACCCATTGTAGTCCTTCTCGGTCATGAAACCTGCACAACAGCATTGTTAACGCGATGCTCACTGGTGCGGTGCGCAATACGCATGTGACCCCGCATTGGCAAAAAGAAAGGAAAAAGCAATTATGGCGAAAGGTATAATGAAGGGTGCAGCGAAAACGAAAGGCAGAACTTACCCTCAAGAGGAGAGAAACCTCCGTTCATGATCAGCTCGAGATCGCACAGCTGGCGCTCAGTCAGGGTGATGGCGGGCAGCTTCTCAGCCTCGGCGACGAGCTGGTCGCGGTGAGGGGCATCGCGGGCGAGAAGGTCCTTGAGGACGCCTCCGTGGGGTGGGTTGGCCATTGCTGCTGTGGAAAGCTGTTCTCTGCTCAACAATGGACAGGAAATGCGGTCGACAGGAAGCTGGAACGACCTGGTTCCGCGATGTCGACTGGCGATATCGGAGCGGGGGTGGATGAGGAGGGATGCTGCCAGGCACTCAACAGCAGGAATAGAATGGGAGGGAAGTACAGAGAGAGAAAGATAGTGATGAAGAGAAAAGGAAAGGAAAAGAGGACAGCGAGGGTAGAAAAGATAAACGGATGGAGAGAGCGAAAGGAAACAGTGGAGCGGGCGGGGTGAGCCTGTCCTATACTTTTTTTCCTGTTCCTCTCGCCCAGATTACTAGTATTCGCCCCCAGGGACAATAATGTCAGATCGGGGCCATTTTCTAATAATTATTCTACAGTGCAGATTACTTCTCTCTTCTCTCTCTGTGTGTTTTTCTCTCTGTCCTCTCTTCTCTCTCTTCCTCTCTCTCAATTCTCAACCTCCGTAACGAAGATAGAGAGAATGCCCCTGGAGACGTCAGCTTCCGCGTTGAAGGCTTGGCATCTCCAGCAAATGCAACTTTCGAGGCGATCAGGAACAATCCGTTTCATGAACATCCCGAATATCACATCTCCCGGCTGCTTGATCCGACCGTTACATTCCCGCCAAATAATGATATTCATGATAGACGCCTCGTATCATCCCCCTTTCTACTTCTCTCTCTCTCTCTCTCTCTTCCAACGAAGATACCAGTTAGCTACGGACTACTACATAGACATCCGTGCTCAGTCCAGTTCCTGAAAGGGCAGTGCTTTACGATCCCGGCTTCTCTCCACGTGGAGGGCATTCACCAGATAACCGCCACGTAATGCTTAACGTGAAATCTGAATAGATAATTGAGATAATTAATTGAGGCTGAAATGGTTTCATGACGAGCTATTTTTACTATTTTTACTCTTTCGTCTTCTGGCCCCAAACTGTCGCGACTGGCTCCGCGGAGAATCCGGAGATAGCAGCTGTACATACATACATATACTAGCACTGACAGCATGTGGCACAGCAGTCAGCAAGCCAAGTTACTAATCTATAGGAGTAACTATACTAGCAGATCGATCTGACAGCCGCTTCTAAAAATTTCCAGAAGGACAAAAGAAAGCAGTCAGCATACAAGCACGCCATCGACTGCTTCCTGGATTGGTGGCAATTCAGATCCAGCGAGAAGGCGAGTAAAAGAATCAGGGAAAAAAGCAGAGAAGCAATCACGACATCGACACACACGGCTTGCGTGATTTCCTCCTTGCTTGTTATGGATTAGCGCCCGCTGGAGGATGCCGAGACTGGGTGGCCAAGTGCCGGTGGTGCTTATGTCAGCGCGTCACTGGACGTTAGGAAGCCCTAAGTTGTTGTCGAGGGTGTTGCAAGAATAGGAAGTGGGATGGTACAGTGAAGCTGTGTCGATGTTCTATCATTTGTAAAATCAAGGAGTCAATATACTATATTGTAATTGCTAAACTATAGTTAGTAAAAAAAGTAAGTAACGAAACAGTGTCCGCTTGTGTTGAGTGTTCTATCAGTCAACACCATCCGTATGTATACACATACATGCTTACATACTCTACATTATCTACAGCCTACACATAACATCACCACAGACAGAAGAAGACGTTTCGAATAAACATGATCTCATGCCACAATGACACCATCCGCTTCATCAGATAAGCTCGTGGGTCAGCAAATCCGGGGTTTTGGTACATCTCGCGATCACGCCTATCCGCACAGAATGACGTGATCGCGATCTCCCCCTAGAGGCTGATCACTCAATGTTAACGGCACATCATCTCTCTTGACGTATAACGGACATCATAGTTTGTCTATCTTCAAGAGTTGAGTCTATCTGGTCTCTGTGTAATAGTACTAGTATAATCTAGATCTCGATGGAAAGATGTAATTTTGATTATTTTTCATTCATTGGCTGGTGAAAGTGCTCTATGGCTTGTATGCAAGCCGCAATTGCTGCAAGACGCTTGCAGCATGCAGAAGATTGAACTATGTACAAGAAGGCTAAATCCAAAACATGTCCATCGCAATGTAAACCCATTATGTATAAACGCCGTACTCAATGCAAATATTCAGAGCAGTCCTGGTTCATTATGACTGTCTCGGAAGCCGTAGACTCTGTGCTTTTAATTTTTCACTGCGGAATCATGAATCATCCCTCATTGCGTGGCAGAGATCGATGATTGCTGCAGAGCCTGGGCAAGAGCCTCCTCTTGACGCTTCCGCTCCAGTTCCATCAGGTACTGGGCGTACTTGGAGCGGGGGTTGTGAATGCCGCACTCCGTCTTCACCTGGCCCTTCCAGCGGCCCGATCGCTCGTCCTCGTTGTCAGCAACGGGCTGCGTGGAGTGCCAGTCGCCAATGCTCTTGTAGCCCCGATCCAGGAGCTCGTTGTACGGCACATCGTGCTCCTTGATGTACTGCTTGACCTGCTCAAACGACCAGTTGGCCAGCGGGTTGATCTTGATCAGACCGGCCTCGTCGACCTCGATGATGTCCAGGTCGCCACGCTTGCCGCCCTGGCTGCGACGGCGGCCCGTCAGGACAGCACTGACGTTGAGCTCCCGGTAGGCACGCTGAGCGGGCTCGACCTTGGCCGTCCAGTCGTACAGCTGGTCATCGGTCTCCCAGAGACGGTCACCATACTTCTTGGCGAACTCGTCGGCCGTCTCGACCCCCTGCGGCTTGTAGACATGGATGTTCACAAGCGGGTAACGCTTGCGCACCTTGTCAACAAGAGCAAGGGTTTCGGCAAAATGGTGAAGGGTGTCGAGGAAGATGAGATCGACCAGCTGCGGACGAGGAATGTCGAGTTTGGAGAGCATGTCGAGAGTGACCAGGCCCGTCAGACCAAAAGCAGTGGTCTGAAACAGGTTGGGAAGAGTAGTGATAGCCCATCTCAGGACATCTGGAGCAGGTCAGCGTTGGTCCCTATCATACTACATACCCCGCCCCCCACCGGCATATATATTCATGGTGGAGAGACGGGCTTCAGGGGGACTATGCTGACCTTGAGGCTCCAGGAACTGGAGTTGTCTGTTGAGAAACGTCAAGTGCGGCTTGGTGAAGTAGACCTCAGGCAGAGCATCGTCACTCGAACTGCCAGAAACATAGCCAGACTCGGTCAGAGTCTCCCTGTCCACGGTTTCCGTGTCCGAGGGGTAGTTGGAAGGGATCTTCGAAGGCATCTTGATCGACGGATGCCACGGAGAGAAGTAGAAAGGTAGCAATTGCAGATTCTTTGCACCGGTAGTCTATATAGAACGAACTACTAAGAGGAGATTTCAAACACAACGGTGACAATGCAATGATGGATTGATTGAAGATGAGAGAGAAGAGAAGGAGAACTAGCGAGAAATACTCCGATGTACGGAGACCTAGCGAAATCCCAAATCACAACATCATGGGGGGTTAAGCACGCCGTCTGCTTCCTAAGACTCCGCGAGCACATCATCGCGGCAAAGCGGCTCTCGCATCTCGTTGGCTGCCGACTGGCTGGATCTCTGGAGTATGCCAGGCACGAGCGACCGCCTTCTCTTTCAGGCCGATTTTGCTGAAAAATCCTGATGTGCTCATGCTTTTTGGAAATCACGCAATACTTGCGCGGCTGGTCTCTCTGCGTACCCTTGCTGAGTCATGATATACATTACTCAGCAGGCATCCAGGCACAAAGGCAGCACGGCAGCACGGCAGCACGGCAGCAATCTCTGCGGCGGCCAGAGCAGACCACTGCCGCAGTGGACCCGCTGGAGACGAAATGAAACCTGGAGCAGAAGCTTAGCAGAGTCCAAGTAAATAATAACAACACAGGCTCAGAAGACGGTGCTGGCCTTATCGAAGCCTTCAACATCACAATGAAACCGTTTCATCCATAACTGCGAGCTGCGGATTCCCCCAAATGGACGCCGCTGCTTCACTCTCTGCAACGATGGCCATTCTCCATATCAGGATCGGCAGTTGTTCGTCCAGTCAAGAGCCATGTCTCCTGTCCAACGCAGATGCAGGCAGATAAAGAAACAGCAGCAACCCTCTGCAGTCTTATCAAGTCTCTTCGTCGTAATGCAGGACGAGACTGAGACAGCAAGGTCAGCGATGAGGACGCCTTGAGATGCCCCGGGGCGTAATCCTGGGCAGTTAGTCCCAACTTCCTTGGTTATCCTGATATCCGCCCCGCGGTCACGTGGAGTCACCCCTCCCAGGAACAGGCTTTGGCGATCGCATTTCTCCAGCTTTTCAGGCGACGCTGACCAGCACTGACGAGCGATCCTGGCACGAGCGGTTTTCTGCTGTCGTCGCGTCACCGTCAACTCTTCCTCTGCCGTCTTCTCCACTGCCAGAATGTCGACCCCCAAAACCGCCGTTCGTCCTGAGCGGCCGGTCCTGCGGCATAGCTCCCTCTCCGGCGGCTCCTTCATTCAGGATCACCAACAATACAAGCCTTCGGCTCCCGTGAGCCAAAACATCGGAGAGGTCCTCCGGGGCCCCCACGATAATCTGGTCTCCCCGCTGGTTCTCAATTCGAACCCGATTAGCCCGGACCCGGAGAAGGTCAAGGACAGCGGAATCGTCCACAGCCTGTTTGGCCATGTAGCTAACCCTCTCCCCGGAGGCACGCCGAAGATGGTGGCTACCATCTACTACAAGTCCTCCAACCCCGTCCACCCTCATGTCCATCCCGATTCCTCGTCCAGTTCCCGGGAAAAGCTTCCTTCTCCGCAGGTGCCCGTCGGCTCCGCCCCAACGGTCGATATCGAGAAGCTCCCACGTGAGCCTCCTGTGCCGGAGCCGCAGCCGTTGGATCACCTGTATGGCCCGTATGTCTCTCAATTATGCCTGACCAACTTCCTCCAGATCATGGAGAGTCTGCAAACCCCATACCAGCGGATGAACACCTCCCACCGATGTCTGGATCAGGAAGACCAGCCGCAAGTCGTAGAGGTCACCTTCTCTCCCCCGCCAAATCCGGAATATCTGTCATTCGAGGATCTGCGGAAACATGAAAGCATCTGGCGCTTCGAGCGCGAGTGGAATGTCGAGGTTGTGCTGCAGAAGGAAAGCGTTTTCCGGCGCCATAAGCGGCTGGCCGTGTTTGATATGGACAGCACATTGATCCAGAACGAGGTCATTGACGAGATCGCCAAGTTCATCAATGTGGAAAAGGAAGTCTCTGTATGTTGTTTGCCAAGGTTTGTCCATTGGAAGGATTCCGTGCTAATTCCCCGTAGGAAATCACGGAGCGGGCTATGAATGGCGAACTCGACTTCTCCGCGTCTCTAAAAGCTCGCGTGGCTCTGCTGAAAGGCGTGCCCGCTGACGTTTTTGAGAAGCTGAAGTCCGTATTGACCATCTCCCCTGGCGCTCGGGAGCTTTGCAAGGCGTTGAAAGCCCTAGGCTTCAAGATTGCTGTCCTGAGCGGTGGTTTCCAGCCTCTCGCAGAATGGCTCGCTGGCGAACTTGGTATAGATTATGCGCATGCGAACCATGTAAGTCTGGCTAATGCAGCCGCACGTAATCTATCTCGTCCGCGTGTGGGATTCGCCAACAGAAAGACAGGCCAAGAGGGACTAATCGTTTTCTTCCTTAAATAGCTCGAGGTCGACACGGCCACCCAGACTCTGACTGGAAATCTGGTTCCTTCATTCCCCATCATCGATGCGACCCAGAAGCGCTCTCTCCTCCACTCCATCGCCAAGGAGAACTCGATCCCAATCTCTCAGACGATATCCGTTGGCGACGGCGCCAACGACCTGCTCATGCTCAAGGCTGCCGGCCTAGGAGTCGCCTGGCGCGCCAAGAGCAAGGTGCAGCTCGAGGCACCCACACGTCTCAACGGCGAGACGATGACCGATCTGCTGTATCTTCTCGGTCTAAGCCGCGACGACGTGAGAGAGTTAACTCAGTAGGGCCTCCTCAAGTCAGGAGGCCTGTACCCCGCACTCACGATCGAGTGGCACTAGCTAGTCTACTGAGGTCCTCAGTAACTACGAATAGCCGGTAAGAAAGTAGTACTTAAAAGGTGACGATCGATGTATGCTCTGCCTATGCACAGTGAAGTGGCGCGGGACGGCCCGACAGACACCATACACCTACATACATTAGCCGCGGGACGTCTGGACCAGGATTAGTTACCTCCTAAAGCGTTGGTGTATAGCATGTGTTTGTTGGCGAGTGGGACCAGAAAGTCCCAATTACATCCCAGAGATAGAACAGTACACGTCCCAAGTGTATGTGTGGTATCTTTGTATTTATGTTTACGGAGCTCAGGAGCTCATGCATGTTGGCTTGAGGGAAAGGCTTGGCGTATGGCCGTTTTCATGATGTATGTCCATGTTCATATTATATTGTATTGGAATATAATGGTCTTTTCCCTTCTGTTACATTGAATGGGATAGAATAGAACAGAACAGACTCTAATCTAATTCCATAACTTAAGCGATGCAGCGTGAGGACGGTAGTTTAGATATAAAAAAAGATCATGAATTATGTTATCTCTCTTGCTTCTGTTCAGATATCAGCTGAGAAGCCCTAGATTCAAGTCGTGAGGTTGACTCCGACCTCCGCGTACCTTTTAAAAACAGCACCGCGGATATCGTTTTCTATAAAGATGGTGATTTTTCGCCCGATAAGAATGAAAAGATAATAATGATAGGAAAGTGAGAGGATTCAGTCTCACTGTCCGTCCGTCAAGCCATGCCAGAAATCCAAGTGATGATAATAACGCCCCGATATAACACTCATATGCATACAGGATGGTTGAACGAGAGTCCTTTCCATAACGTTGAGGATGGTTGGAACACGAAAGATCAAGGACAGAGCTCGATTAAGCCGCAGCTCCGTCGGTGATGACATTCTCAACTCCAACGGTTTGGTCGTCCGCCTTGCCAGCACCGCTGCGTCTCTTCTTCAGAACGTTCTCAATGAATGCCTCTCCGGCCTTGTAGCTGCTTCGCACCAAGGGTCCCGAGGCGCAGTACAGGAAGCCCATGTCGAGAGCGCGCTGGCGCCAGAGCTCGAATCGGTCAGGAGTGACGTACTCGTGGACGGCCATGTGTCGTTTCGTGGGACGCATGTATTGACCAAAGGTGACGACGTCGACGTCGACGGCTCGAAGTTGGCGCAGAGTGTCCCAGAGCTGCTCATCGGTCTCACCAAGACCCAGCATGATGGAGGTCTTGGTGATCAGTTCCGGTTTGGCCTTCTTGGCAGCCTGGAGGACGCGAATGGATTGCTGGAAGTTGGCTCGGCGGTCTCGGACCTGCGGTGTGAGGGCTTCGACCGTTTCGACATTGTGGGCGTATACATCTAAGCCGGAGCGGGCGACCAGCGCCACCATGTCCAGATCCCCAGCATAATCACCCGTCAAGCATTCTACCAGAATATTAGGAGCTCTCTGCTTGATCTTGATAACCGTCTCTGCGAAGTGTCTCGCACCACCATCCACCAGGTCGTCGCGGTCGACACTAGTCAACACGACGTATCCGAGACCCCACCGCCTCAGAGCCTCTGCAGTCTTTTCCGGCTCATGCGGATCCAGGGGAGGAGGAGCTCGCGACGTTTTAACACTGCAGAAGCGGCATCCTCTCGTGCAGGTGTCGCCCATCAGCATGATCGTCGCCGTTGCCGCTGACTTGGAGCTACCGCCCCAGCAATCGGAGATATTGGGACACCGGGCCTCTTCACAGACGGTGTGCAGGTTCAGACCACGAAGATCCTTCTTGATGCGCTTGAAATTCTCGCCCTCGGGAATTGGCGTCTTCAGCCACGAGGGCAAGCGCGTCATCTCTTTCTTGCGGCCAGCAGGACCGACAAGAGCCGTCTTGAGCTCATACGCCTCCTCCGGAGAAAGAGACTCCTCCTTGGCCCCTCCAGAAACGAAATCCGCAAATGAGGGCCCGGCATTCAGTTTATCTTTAAAGGTAGTGGTAGGTCTGCGACTAGGTGATCGGGACTTATCGGATATATTCGAAGTTGCGGAGTCTGATGAAGTTGTGGCATAGTGTCGAGATGATACGAGGGGAACGGAGAGAAAAGACTGCGATATTCTCCTCGATGAGGATGCCTGCAAGCATCGCAAACTGTGTGTAGAGGCCGCCATGGTTGTTTGATGTGACAAGAAAGTCACCAGAGATGATGTCGGGAAACTTGATAAAGCGCTCTCTCTCCGGCGCTTACACTTTCCGCGGCCAACGTTGGCCGGCGGATCATCGATAGTCCGGCCAATGGCGCAACTGGATTATCTAAGCCGAGACTGCTCAGTAAATTCCCGGCCGACTTGATCACCCACCGTCCTGATCAATGCCGTATTGCATACAAAATGACCTTGTTTCAAGCATGAATATCTCAACAACGAAGCAGTCTAAAGGCTTTCTGAATAATGATTTCTAGAGTATAGGTTCTTCAAAATACTTGGGCTAAATTTCAAATCCCCAAAGTTTGTTTTTTTTCATAGATATCCAAGATGTAAAATAATTACCAAACTTACAGTGGTAATTTATATTACATAAATAAAAAGCAATTTTCAAAGTCTGAAATTTTAATATGTATAAATATACTATTACAGAAGTTTAAATATCAAATATTATACGTGTTACGTATTTGATTGTTGAGATTTCATACTTGAAAAGGGGCCATTTTGTATGCAATACGGCACTGATCACGTCGGGCGGGTGATCACGTCGGCCGGGAATTACGTTCACCACAATAACTGACTAACCAACCTGGATCTACATCACCGAAGTAGTATCCTTACTACTTCTACTTCGTGTTTGACAGAGAGCAAAGTACGTTCCAGATGAGAGATAATACGGTAAGCTTGGAAGACATCCGTGGACGAGTAATATAAATTAATCAGACGAGATATAAGATCGTTAACCCGCCTTCAAAGCAGTAATAATACATAGCAACGACACCAACCAAAAACCACAAGAGGCTAATTTTAAGAAAAAATAACCAAGTCTAAGAATATGCGCAAGAGAGGTATTTTAATAAAAGGACACCGAAAAGAGATGGGAGATATGGACGTGCAACGATTGTGTGCGCCAGGCAGGGAATGGAAGAGCATCGCTCGAGATCACTAAAGTTGGAAGGACAAGATGAATTAAAGGAAAAATGCAAAGAGAGATGCTATCAGTAATGGTCGTGGATCAGAATAGGCTAAAAGAAAACTGTCAAAGGAATCATGTCTTCGTTTCGAGGACCTGCGTTAGGACAGTGATGGATGTCTTCAAGGTCTCGTCGGACCGGCCGCAGATCTTCAAGAACAAGTGATCGATAATGCGATCGAGGCCTTTACGGACCTCGACACTTCGAGAGTTTATGAGCCGCCCGGAAAAGTGGCCGTGAGGGCCGTTTTGGAATTGAAGCCCTAGGGTAGCTCGTGCCTTTTCCGGCACACTATCTAGACGGGACAACGTCGTCCCCGAGGACAGAGAGCTGTTGCGACGATGCGAGCCAGCCATGGACTGGAGATAGTTCCGTGCTATCAAGCTAGCACAGAGAGATCCAAGAAGAGGTTCCTTGATGCCTGGAAAGATCTTTCTGAAAGGTCTGAGCAACGCTTTCTCGTTGTTCTGTCTCAGGAGGATAATCACCGGGGAGGTGAGAGTCAATGGAGACTCGGGGAAGTTTTTCACAGAGAGCTCAAGCTGATCCAGTGTCCATTCGTAGTCCCACCACTTTTCGAGTGATTCCTGATCAGACAGGTCTCGATGTGTTGATATAGGCGGGGGACTCTGAAGCTTGGGACTCAGCTTTGGGCTCTGGTCCTCAGCTGGGGAGCGAGGGTAGCGATTATAGGAAGAAGTGGCGGGAGCTTTAACAGCCCACGGTTTGGTGCTGACTAGTGGTGATTGGGTGTTTAAATCAGGACCAAAAGTATCCATGATGTCCGTCTCTGCTATGTCACTCAATGCATCGTCATCCTTAGTTACGCGACTGTCTTCAGACGAGCGATTCGACTGAGTGACATATCCACTATCAGGGATTTCAAGTGGTGTATCTGGACTGAACGCCGATATCTCGTAGGGCCGCTGTTCGGGAGTCGATGGTCTCCGGGCGGATAGTGCCATGTGAATTGGTACTGAATAACTTGTGGCGGAGGAGGAGCGCCTGGAGATATCGACTAATTTTGGTTTTGTCTTGCTGGCGAGAGTGGCGTATCGCTATTATCATGTAAGCACTGGTCCAAAAGGCGGAAGATAAGAATAACATACCACCGGTTCCTTGTTGGCGATCTGAGTATCAATTCGTAGATCAACTGGTTTGCGACCCTGCTGCACGATTTGGCATTTGCGCCGATTCATTTCCTTGGCCTTCTCATCTAGGCGATCTGGCGTGGATAGTGGTACGCCTTGGAGCCAGGTCTCACAGTAAGTAAGATTGGCCGGGACCCAGCTGGCTTCGCTCGAGAAAGTACCACTCCGAGTTCGCTTTTTGCTATTCCCCACAGAGCCGGGGGAAGTATCGGTTTTAGACTCAGCAGGTGGAGATTCGATATGGTCAATTACTGCTGGCAGATTGTCGTCGGTCATCTCATCAACATGATCCGGCTTGATATCAGACTTCCCGTGGTTCACCACGGTTGGCGTTTCCACGACCATTTCCACGTCGGATATTGCCTGACTTTCGGGCAGCTGCTCTTCCAGCTTCTCTTCTTTCATTTCACACGCGCTATCAGCTCTGCCATCGCAGCTCTTGTCTTCAATTGGACAGTTCTGGATGATGATGGGAGAACTTTCGTCACTCTTCATATCGAACTCGGACGCCGCGCGTTCGACCGGCGATGAGCCCATTGCCCTCGAGTCCGACAGGCTTAGGCTTGGAAGTAGACCAAACGTCTCAAGAGCCCCAGCTACCAGATGCTGATCTGAATGGCATGTGCGCAAGGTTGGTAGCCGGTTGGGAGAGGCCATCCTCTTGCTCTCCTTTCCACTCGACCGATTGCTTTCCAGAGACGGTGAAGCCGGCAAGACCAGCTGGAAAGGTTCTTTCATTTTTCTGACTGAACGGAAAGGCGATACCCAGATATTTCCCCGGTATGATGACCGCCTGGCCTGCGCGCTGGGGTACTCACGGTGATCCGCCGAGACTGAACGGTACACTGTTGATGGCAGGAAGGACAGTGCGCCTTGTGATTGTTTGCTTCGCCGCGAGTAAGTAGAGGATATCGAGTATGTCGGACTGCTATCGTGTGCCATGGTGGACTGTGTGGCATCCCAGCATGGCTGGGTTGGATCCACGTGGGAAGTACTGGGACGAAAGGACTCTTGTATTCGCGTATCAACGTCTATAGACGGCATATCGTACAAACGACAACAAAGGAAGCAATGATGCAGTATGGACAGGGAAAACAAGAAATGTAAGTTCATGTGGCTAGCTAAGGGGGGGCCAAACAGCCTTATACACGCGTTCCACGAGCGCCAGCCCTTGTCAAGGGTGGCCGATCTGAATGTACATGGTATCCCTTCCAACTTTGGTAGCGAATCCATATACTTCAGCAATGAGGGAGGGTACCGCCCTTGGAAGCTAAAACACATTGTCCTTGCATTCCTGGGGGAGTGTCACGGCCGGGCTTACCGAGCCATTGGCCAGGCCTGGGTGAAGCACAGCCGAGAGGGGTCACAACTATGTCGATAGTTGACTATTCCATCTTCGACAGTTCGTCTCGGTTGCTAGCACACTTCCTCGAGTGACGCAGAGACGGGCCAGCGTAAGGGCGCGGAGAGTGTCACGCTGCCTGGTCAATCGGCGCGATGGACGATGAGCTGCGATCGCTAGAGACATCCCTTGCGTCCTGGCGCCCTCATACCCGGCGGAGGCAAATCCAACCACGCGCTGCGGCCAGTTAAACGGCTGCTCCCGCGTCGATTCCATCGTGAGCTGTGGAATCCATGCAGCTGGCTGGATTTCACAGTGAGACTGGGTGATGCAATGTAGCTGCCCGTGGCAGTTGACTGTTTACTGCTGGACGGTATGTTTGAGATAGTTGACTAAGTTGGTTAGTGAGGTTGGCGATCTAGGGTAGATGAAATGACTAAGCTGGATCGAGGTTTAGTTAAGGCTGAGCAGGGAGATTATTCTGGATCACGAAGAAACAATCAGAGACCAGCGAACCCCTCCATGATAGAGAGTCCGAGGGACAGTGGATGCGATGCAATAGACTTATTCTCCGGTGTCAATGGTTCGGTGATGTGTACTGGAAGGGTTCATCCTGTCTCTGAAGCTTTCGATCTATCACCGCGCGAGCAAACACTGCAAACATCTTCTTATCGCAGCCATCGCATTATCGTCTCCGCTAAAAAAAATCCCGACGAACTGGGAGATCTTGTTCACGTCCTCTCGAGAGCCGCCACGCGCTACAGGATCCCTCGATGCTGTCCGAGAGCTTCTTCGCGTCGACCCTGGCGTCGTCCAAGACACCAGCCTCATCCACGCTCAAGGATGTGGGGGTCTCAGTCCATGAGCTCCAGCCGTCGCCCGCCTTGCGCTCCGGCTTCAAGAAGAGCTCCTCTGCGCCCAATTGCCTGGCTGTGAGCTCATCACACGTGTTTGCGGCGCAGGCTGAGAAGGCTGTGGTCCATGTCTACAGTAGAGAGCGTGGTGGCCAGGAAGCTACCATTGCGTTTCCGGAGCGCATCCGCAGTCTCGCGATTGCAGGAGCGCAGGGAAGAGAAGTACTGATCTTGGGCACGGAGGGAGGACGGCTGATCCTCTGGGAGGTAGGAGATGACACCGATCTGATAGACACAGTGGGGATGGAAAATCTGACTGAGCAGTAGACTTGCACGGGACGCCAAGTATCAACGTCCGCATCCCATCTCCAACCGGTCACGGCGCTGGTCGTAGATGCAACGTCCAACTTTATCCTGTCGGGCTCCCCAGACGCCAATATCCACGTCTGGTCCATATCGCGGCTTCTCTCCTTTTCTAAAGCGTCTGCTGCGGGCCGAAGTAGACAACCGGCCAACGGTCCTTTCCGGACTTTCTTGAATCATCGCGCCCCTATCACCGCTCTCGCAGTCGGTCACGGCAGCGGTAGGGCTAGCATTGCCATCTCCGCTGCGAAGGATAACACCGCTACAGTATGGGACTACCAGACCGGGCAGACACTGAGGACATTCCTGTTGCCGTCTGTTGCTCAATCTCTGACGGTCGATCCCGCTGACCGCGCTTTCTATGCCGGTTACGAGGATGGTAGCGTTCAGATCGTCGATTTCTTTAAAAATGCATCAATACAGCATCCATTGCATGATGCAAGTCTCCAGTCGACTCCCGCGCAGGTATCCGCTGAAGAGCGATGGCTACCGCCGTCTGCAGATTCTGGGGCCGCGGAATGTCTTACCCTATCCTATGATGGGATGACTCTCCTGTCTGGTCACCGTAGCGGAAAAGTCCTGTCGTGGAATATCGCCAAGAGGAAATATGCTTCAACGGTCACAGACTTGACGCACCCAGTGACGAACCTGTTCATGCTTCCACCGAGCGGTCTGCAGGGCGCCTCCACAGAACCCAAAGTTGCGACGCATAACATCGTCAAACCGCGGTATGACCCTAGTCTGGCCGATTCCACGTCGACAGCGGGCATAGTCCCAGCGGACTATACATTCAACACACACATCTTATCTTCGTCTTCGCCATCGATAATATCTAGTGCTGGTGATAGGACCGCACAACTAGATCTCTTCTCCGAAGCCCTCACACATCCCTCTTTCCCATCAACCTTGATAGAAGAAGGCCTGGCTGAGCTCTCCGTTTTTGAGAAGGGTGGCAACAATGCCGCCCAACCGCAGAACTATACTTCCTCTGCTCGCACCGAAGACGCCTCAGCCGTCAGCGATGCCGCTCAATCGTCCCGGATCCAGTCTCTGGAATCTGAACTTGCTGCATTAAAGCAGAAGCTTCTCACTAGCGAAACTGCCCGCCGCTCCACATCGTCGGAGCTTCTTCAGTTGCAGTCGGACCTCACGCGCCTGAAAGACCACAGCAGCACGCTCCAGCAAAGACAGGAACGGAGCGAAAAGGACAAACTAGCGCGGCGAGCGCGGAAAGAAGAGCGGGAGCGGGAACGCCGCGAGGCATGGTTCGCGGCAGAGAAGAATGGCAGAAACGGCGATCGAGCAATGCGCAAGACGGAGATAGATAACGGTGCAGAGACTAGCGACACGGGAGATGTGAGCAGTGAGGACGAATGATTGAAGTGATGGATTCATTTAATTCAAGCATCGGCTCTAATTCGATTCGGGCGTAGTGGACGGCTCCATTTGTTTCTGCATACAAAACACATCTGATCATCACATGGGCGTCAATTTCACGATCTACATTATCACATTGGCATTGTTATGATAGAATTCTAAAGAGAGGAGAAAAAGTAAAAGCGACTACTGGTTCTGGAAAAGTTGGTTGCCATTGGAGTTGGCCATTTCATTTGATCATTCGACCTTTTCATTTTCATTTCCACTTTTGTATATACTAACCATCCCTAGTATATAGGTATTGCGACCCTCATACTTCAATAAAATAATGACCTCAAGCGAATCTCTGAATCCAATCATAACAAAAAATCACAATGGTATCTTGAAGCGATTAACCAGTTCATACTTTTCAGCATCGCAGATCCTCCCGGCCGAGTAATAATTCTGACGACAAAGTCATTATAGCGACACTAGGTAAATGTCCATTCCAGCCGTTTCACATCACAACTCAACGTTTAATGACATTTCCACAAACGGGATCAAACAAGCGAGCAAGGTTCAAACCTTAAGTCATTTAGCTCGTTTCAATTCCAGTAAACGCAATTATTCATAATGGAAGTTTCGAGACGACGACCCCAACGGCCGCCTGGTGGAGATCCCGTTACGCGAGGGGGAATCTGATATACCGTATAAAAAAAGCAACTCCTTCGGTATGTGGAAGGCGTTATGGCACACGCTTCAGTCATTTGAAACTTTGCCGGGAGAAGCGCGCGACGTTAAGTGGCGAAGAATCTTGCCACGCGATGGACACTTTTTTTGCTTTGCTTTTCCACGCGAGGACAGGGCGTGGGCGCGGATATGAAGCATACATATGTAACATGCCAACACCCCCTGTTGGAATGTCGGGAATGCTTCGCTTCGGGTACCGCGTCTTCCATGCCATTGTATGGCGCGTCTACACCAGAAGAATTGGAGAATAATTGGGTTTTAACGCCGGCCGTTGTTGAAAACGAACGGTCGTAGACCCATCAAGCCGAGCCAGAGGGCCTCCTCCGTGCGGATGGTGCGACTGCCCTGGCCTGGGAGGATGTTGATCCAATAATCGAACAATTTCTCGGCGTCCGCTGGCACGATTCCTTTGTCCAGAAGCTCCTTGTCGGCTCGTACTGCCTCTTCGATGCCTGCTACGCCCCCGAATAGGACCAGGAGATGTTCGTATTTCGGTAAGGACGGCTCAGCCAGGACGTCTGCGATGGATGCACCGCGCTCGGAGGTACCAAAGGAGAGGTCGTAACCTCCGTCGAAGGGACACTCGGTGAAGACTTCGGAGAGGGTGTGTGCTCGTCGCACGCTGTAGCCCCAGTAATACCCGGCCTCCTCTCGCGGTGCGTTTGGGTCGACGGGCTCTGCGTCCTCGGGGGTATCTTTCGATGGGAACTTGACTGTCACACGCGCCAGCTCGGGGATCTCCATCTCGTGCAGAACAACGGGTTGAGCGAGTCCCGTCTCGATGATAGTTGGTTTCGATACGCCATCTACACCGTCTGCCATGCCCCCTCCCCCTCCCCCCTCAGGCCCTCCTCCTCCACCGTCGTCGTCGCCTTCCGGGACCACGACCCCTTCACGATATTCACACCACTCATTTGCACGCAGATGATGCGGCATATCCAAGCTAGGAAGCACACCCGCCAATTTCAGGTTCGGGTGCATGGGAAATAGGTGCTTGCGCAGGTAGGGCGGGGTTTCGAGATAGGCGAGGACATGAGTGAGAAAATGGGACGGATCCGTAAAGGCCGTGAATTGCTCCGTATGGAGATCATCGACACGAGTTTTGAAAGCTTTGGGGTCATCGTCGAAGACAATAACTTCGTCGACGCAGAAGACCGCGAGGGCACGTGCTATCATGCCCGCGAGGTGTGTCTTCGTTTCCTGGGACTTCGCACTATTAAACCCATTAGAACCAGCCCGTACACACGGAGGATATCATAGAAATCCGACTCTAAAATCTATATCCAACTCACTTGGCGATAATGCTACCTGGTATCGCGACGCTCAGCGTATGTTTCCGTCCGCCAGTAGGGACGAAGAGCGCGGTCGGCTTGGAGGTGTGAAGATCCCCATTGCCCGAGTCGATGGAGGTCTTGCGACGCTACAAAAACCGCAACAAAAGAAGAAGATCAGCAATTGAACCGAAAAAAAAACAAAGGCAAGTTCTCCACATACCTTGGTTTTCGGAATCGCCATGGCTAGCTATTTCTTGTTTTTTGTGCAGTCGTTGATCGAGGGGCAGGTCTTTAACAAAAGCTTTAACTGAAAATCCGTTAAGAGGAGTTAACTAAAAACTCTCGCATCGTCATGGCAGCTCCGCTCTCTCCACATTAAGCACCGGCCCCCACGGTTCGCTCGCGGCGTGGCTTAAGAGGCGTCCTCTAGTGTCATCGTGACCGCTCCAGTCATGGAAAATATCATCTGTCTGATTATTATTCGGTTGACAGCCTAGAGATGCGGGATATGCTTAAGCGATGTACTCTTGCATGTGTAAATCTAGACCTGCAGGGCTAGATTCATGAATTTAAATGGTAGAAATCATTGCAGTCAGTTGACTAGAGGCACTCCGTATATATATCTTTCGGAATTCGGATGACTACACACTGATCAGCTTAGATATCCCGGATATTGCTTCCGTCCCTATAGCATAAAGTCTGGGGTAACTCAAAAACTTCCTGTCCTAGGATACCCTAGTTAGATATGCCCTCTTGCTGGTGATTTACTCAACAACGGGCACATACGGAATAGATGTCTATGATACCCTGTACAGGCTCACCGATAGTTTCGTGGACTCAAGGCGGGGCTGAATATGGGACCGATATACGAAAGCAGCAGGGCGCATTTAGCATAGCCAATGTCTCAGTACATATGCGTGTACTTCCTTGGCAGCTAGGTGTATCTGCTCGCGTGATGACTTGCTCTTTTGGCCGTCCTTTGTTAATGAGCCCTAGGTGTATTACTATTAGCTCTACGCAGTATATGCAGATCAATTATGGAGGGGGCGATCTATGATGTCAGATGGTCAAAGTGTACTTACTATTATGTCTAGTGACAGATTAGCCCGAATAAATATATCAAGCTCAGATTGATAAATAAATAAGCACAAGACTAGGGAACAGGGTGGCAGCCCATGGCATACTGAGAAGCAATGTATATTTAAAATATCCGCAGTTCTATTCGAAAATATAGTGATACTCTGCTGTAGATATATAGAAATCCATCCCATAAAATTGTTTACTATGTTCAATAAGAGTAATAACGATATGAGCTAGTTTTAATACCCTCCGGCACTCGATCCCTCAACACTCGCATCTCCAGCCAGTTGCTTTGCGATCTTCACTCCAGCACTGGCTCCGATTCGATCTGCACCAGCTTGAAGCATCCGTACACAGTCCTCTGCCGTGCGCACACCTCCACTAGCTTTGACCTTGCAGCCTTTTCCAAGCGCATCCACTGTAGCTCTCATGAGAGACACATTCTCAACAGTAGCACCCGGTCCATTGAACCCAGTGCTCGTTTTGACGAAATCTGCACCAGCTAGGCAACTGATCACCGACCCAGCAATAATCTGATCTCTGTCTAACTGGGACGTTTCAAAGATAACTTTGAGCCTGACAGGCGAAGGAGCCGCCTTGCGTACCGCGAGGATGTCCTCATAGACATCGACGTATTTCCCTTCCTTGAGAAGAGGATAGTTGAGCACCATGTCTAGCTCCGAGGCACCCTGACTCACAGCCTCAAGAGCTTCGTCTACTTTCTCAGCTGTCCTGTACGTTCCTTCGTGGAAACCAACGACAGCTGCGACACAGACCTCAGGAGTGTCCTTGAGGTTCTCTACCGCGCGGCGGACATGGTTGACGCGGACACAGACAGAGGCAAATTTATATTCTTTGGCCTCTTCACAGAGGACATCAATTTCAGACTCTGTTGCTGACAGACCTAGTAGTGTGTGGTCGATAGTCCCAGGGATAGAAGACGGAGCAGGAGCAGGTCGGTTCGTGAATGTCTTTGGGAGTGAGTCTTTGATAGACCCAATGGTGGTAGCCCATTCTTCATTCGTCCCAGGGATAGACATTGTACTCGTTGCTTCTCGATATCGATTATCCTAGACCTGGTCAGAAGCTGATACGATATGAGGGTGCAAGCAGTAGCCAAATTGCAGTAACATAAAGCAGTTGGCCACATGAGACCGTAATCCAAAAAGAAAAGAACAACCATGTATAATACGCGTCTTCTGATATATCTAGCCGTAAAGAAGGCTACTATCGTCGTGGTAACTGCAGCAACATAAACAACGGCATCGGAATATATTGCGGGGAAACAATGCATGCGTAGCCTGTTGCGAACAACCGAGAGGGCTTACAAACCTAGGATCTTTCTGGAAAAAGGCAGAGAAAGGCTCAGGTTTTCAATTTATGCTCCTGCTCTGGAGTGCTGTTAGGTCGTGTTTGATTCCTGTCCGCGTCTTCGATTCTTGTTTGTCCCGCTTGAAGGTTACCGTACCTATATGCGTGCCCCACACTTCCCGGGTCCTTGTTTAGTACACTGTACATACATCTTGAGCTTAATATCCTCGAACATAGAGTATATATACCAGTAAACCTCTCAATTATTATTGTGCAGATCCTGATTGGAAATCTATGATATTGAAACACTGCACGACGCCAAGAAGATGCTAAACCTCAGTCGGTGAAGAAATTCTGCCAAAACGCCATCTCTCAACGACTCATACGTACACGTGATAATCAGTAATCGAAATGCCAAGTGCGACCCCCTAACTGTCCATCATTGCATCAACCAAAGCTAATATATAAGTAGCCAATTCGGGGCCCCTGGAAGGTGAAGTGCTGGATGAATTTTTTCGGAAACCGCGTGATCAAGGCCCAAAACCCAGACGGCCAATATGTGGCCATCAAATTCAAACCGAAGTGCGTATTCAAACAGTCAAGAGGCGGACATGATGGATTACGCCAATAGATGTGGAATCCTGACCCCTAGGGTCTGGGAGTGTCGCCCTTACGGCATCGATGAGATCGCGATGATAACTGATTATGTACCTGGGAAAACCCTTGGGGAAGTCTGGGGTTCTCTCAACGACAGTGAGCGTGTCTCAATCAAAGAGCAGCTCAAGGATCAGATCCGTCGCTTCAGGGAATGTACACAGGAGTATGTTGGACGGATCAATAACAAGCCGGCTCGCAATCCCTATCAGGGAATCCGAAGGGAATATATCGGCCCCTTCGCTACAGAAAAGGAGTTTGATGACTGGTGTCTCAACCGGATTCCCTCATTCAAGAGATAGTATTGGGAATGGAGATTATCAAGATTACGCCCGGATAATCCTCGATTTGTTCTTACTCATGGGGATCTCTTCCCAAGAAATATCATGGTCGAGAATGCAAAGATCACGGGTATACTGGACTGGGAAAATAGTGGCTTTTTCCCGGAATACGTAGAGACAGCTGTCGCTGTGGGGATCTATGATTATGGTGATGAGGAGTGGTGGAAGCCAGTCTTATTGGAAGCTCTGAAATCTTGCGATTCCGAGAGACTAGCTCTTCAGCGGCAGATTTATGATAGAGGGTATTGATGTGGTTTTCATATATACTATGCCTACCTATACAATATCAGCACTGATTAACTAGCCTTCATATACAATGCGGGCTGAGACGACAACGCAGCAACTATATCTTATGAAGTCTGTTGTTTTGGACTCGCCTTCCCAGAACAAAGTCATACAACCCCTCTTCCAGTTCCATGAGAAGATCCGCCACGATCGCATCCATGGATGGGAGAAGCTGCGTGAACAGGGTGGCAGCTATGCCACTTTCACGATCAATCCACTAGTACATCCAAGAGTTAGAATACGTTGTAGTCTCATAGCGTATGCCGGGAAAAGTGAAGAACTGAAGTGTATACTAACCCAATGAAGATTTGGCAATCCAGCCCAGCTGACTGTCCCCTTTCGCCTTCGGCCTGGGATATCTCGCAGTGTAACGGTCCCACCCAAGCAGTGATCTGCCTGATCAATATCATAGGTATCCTTTGCTCCAAGAATCCGCCTCATCTGTTTCCCAGCGCCTACAAGCATAGACGAGCGGATAGCACGATCCAACCGAGGCTGAAACAATGCCTCTACACTGCTTTCCGAAAGAAGCCCCCTCCCTCCTTGGAGTAGCGCAGCCAGGAATTTGATATAGTCGTCTGCTGTGCCAAACAGGCCAATACCACCTAGGTCATTCTTCCGTGGATACTCGAGAATAACACGGCCAGGGGAGACACGAGTGTTGCCGCTCTCCGTGCGGATGCGTAAACCCATTTCGAGTTGGGGAGGTAGTTCGTCACGGTTCTTCTCGGGATGGAAAGTTGTGCATGTGGCGCCTACTTTGGACCATATGTTTGCCTTCATGTAGTCCTCAAGTGTGGTTCCGGTTTTGCGTTCAATCTGATAATATCAGTCTAGTGTGGCAGTAAGGATGAAAACGCATACGAACTGACCATTGCTCCTGCCCAGTCCAATCCGCCTCCATATGCCCACGATGTGCCGGGTTCGAAAAGAAGCGGATGATGATAACCATCCTATGGAAATGAGTGGCTATGAGAAGAGCTTAATAAAGTACAACCGATGACATGAACATACCAGACTTCCGCAGAAAGTATTAGATTTCCTTTTGATCGACTTAGACCACTGTTGCAAAAGAGGGCTTGAGTGATCATAACAAAGGCCTGAAGTATGGCATAGTAAATCCCTATATGATGACGTTATGAGTGTATGTTGGAGAATCTAGGAGACATATCGCATACTTGACTGTTATCTTTCCCCTTGCTTTTTCTGTTCTGAACCCAGTATATTGGTCTGGATCTCCTCCTCCATTGGCGTTTGGTGAAACACTAACAGAGTCTTCAGGAGCACCTCGACCGCGGTTCTCCTTGTCCTGAAGCAAAATGTCGATATCTTTCAACTCAGGAAGCGTATCAAAGACGTCTTCATCTAGACTAGCGAGACCTCGTTCAATCAGTTGCATTATTGCAACTGCAGTGACAAGTTTCGTCATAGACGCTATCCAACATAGCGACGTAGGGTGTACCGGACTGTTATCTTCAGGGTCCAGCTTTAATTTCCCCGCAGCGCGTCGGTATATGATCTTTCCTGATTATATTTAGCCATTGTATACAAATAATTGTCCTCTTATCAGTTATCGAGATGACAACAGCCAGCTGTATATTTTAAGGTATGGAGAAGTTACCAGAACGGTCAACAGCTACAAACACTGCTGCGTGAAGGGAACCTGTGGTTGGATTTGTATATTTATCCAACGTGGCGTCCAATCTCTCCATTTTTCTGAATATACGTGTTTCCCCGAAAAATCATTCACTTATCGGTACCAGGCTCGAGACTGACAGGTGGAGATTAATGTAGAAACACACAACGCATCATAACAGCGACTCCTTTGCGCTGTTGAACTCGGCTCTAGTAACTAGAGTGCGGGTCCGTCGCGATAAGCCTCGGTTACTAGTAGTTAGTTGTTAGTGCTATAAAAACAGAGAATGATCTTCAACGCCCACTATGAGTGGTGAAAAGGCTGTTTGGTTTGATGCTTCTGGAGGTGGTAACAATAGGCTATTGATTTGTAGTATAGATATCGACACCTGGGCGTACTTACTTCTTTGCCCTTTGTGGGGTCTGTTTATACTACCCGGGAAGTATTATGCGAGTCAGAAGAGGGGATCAAGGCCATCAGTTCATCGCATTATTCCTTATAATGGCTCTCAATTGAAACTGTGCGAATAGGCAAATCCGAACTTCCAATTGCACAAATTCAATGGGACAGGGAATACAACCCGGGAAAGCACTCTGTAATCGAATCCCCGGGCTATTCACCTCTAATCAAGATTTTGTCCCGAAATGTAAAGAATCAAATGCTCAAAGCATGGCATCCATAATAAAAGCCTTTGCATAAATATCAAACCTCCCCAGCACCCCTCACTAACAAAAACCCGTCACGTATCACGCTTTCGTACCTCATCAACCACAGCTCTTGCACTCAGGCCCCCTGATATCATCAACCCTTCCAATTCTCCTAGGGCCCCCACCGCCACCACCAGGACCACCGGGACCACCTCCTCCAGAGCTACCACCCCAGCGCGGTCTATCGTTGTATGAGTTTCTTGGTCGGTGAATGTTGAATTGCGATGCCTCAGCTGCTTTCAGAGGATCCAACTATATACAGCAAAGAAGTCGTCAGTTAATTACTGGTCCAGACATATGACGGTTCGACGAGTGCTGCAGCGGACATCCACCTACCGAAAACAGAGTCACGAAATACAGTCCGAAGAAAAAGTAAACATCGTCGATCCAACGGACGATACGAGTGGTGAGTGGCGGACTGCACAGAGCGTCGTTAGCTTTCAATATTTCTGATATTCTCATGGAAAGGACAGCGCTTAGATAGGTGACAATCTGGGCGTGATCCCGAGGGACGGGGAAGCCAGCGGGGAGTTCGTACCTCTCTAGGACCTGTCCGTTAGAGATGTAGGGTTGTCCTGGGGTATACATTGCGGTGCAGTCTATCTAGGTTGATCTGGTGAAGAAAGGAAGAGACATTCGCGGAGAGTCTCCTGTCAGGATGGTCATTTATCTGGGGAAGCAGCCTAGATAAAGAGGCCTGGCCACTTGCGGATCCTCTTTGTTCAGGCATCAAAGATGCGATACCTGGAGCCATTCCTCTTTAGGCTAGTGTGGTATATTTCAAGATTGGTCTGAAGTACAATAATCACCACGCGTTGTAAGAGCTGCAGGGCATTATGTGATAGTGTTACCTCCACCAGAAAAATACCTATGAGAAGGAAAATATTCATATTGCGGTCGTATCTGCTTGAGCTAGTGAGAGCTCTTGAGCTGCAACTAATGGTACGTGTGAAACGAGCTCTCGATTCCAGATGATCGTATACACCACGTGACACCACGCTTACCGCCTTGGGTGTTTGCCCGCCAGCTGGAGCTTACCAGGCAGTGCTGCCGACGTACCTGAAGGGACGCCGTGATACCTTACCTCCCTTCGAGCTTCGAATTACAACCCTTTAAGACACGCAACTGGAAATAATCGCCCTTCGTCGCAGTTGGGATATACGGCCCTCGTCAGCATAGATATCTCTGTTCCCCAGCTGCAAGTGATCTCGACTGAATAGGTGACGTATCGACTCTCGTCACCATGTCGGACGGCCCTCTCTTCAAGCCGGAGAAGGACTTCTCCAAGGATGCCGACAAGCTCATTCCCGAGGCGGAGGCGCTTGCAAAGGTGCGAAAGCTCCTCAGTTTCGGACATATAGCAATACTGACTACTGTCGACAACAGACGGACGTGCAAGCAGCCATCGACAAGCTCTTGGTGTTGGAGAAGCAGGCGAGACAGGTAGGCTCTCTGGATGCTGGTATAATGGCGAACGGTGGCTGACTATGTGATAGGCTACGGATCTCGCAACGACCTCTAGAATCCTCCTCACCATCGTGACGCTAAGCAAGAACTCCGGCGACTGGGGCTTATTAAATGACCAGGTTCTCTTGCTGTCCAAGAAGCATGGACAGCTCAAGCAGGCCATCACCAAGATGGTGCAGAAGGTGATGAGCTTCATAGATGAGACACCGAACCTGGAAGTGAAGTTGTCGGTGATCGAGACCCTGCGGACGGTGACGGAAGGAAAGGTGGGTTTGCAGATGCGGATTTATGAAAGCTCCTGTGTTGCTAACGGGAACTACAGATCTTCGTTGAGGTTGAGCGAGCTCGAGTTACGCGTATCTTGTCCGACATTAAGAAGGCCCAAGGCGACTTGAATTCGGCCGCGGATATTCTTTGCGAGCTGCAGGTGGAGACTTTTGGATCCATGACCAGGAGAGAAAAGACGGAGTTCATCCTAGAACAGGTGTCACTCTGCATCGAGCGGGGAGATTGGACACAGGCTGGCATCTTGAGCCGCAAGATCAGCAAGAGATACTTTGCTCGCAAGCCTAAGAAGTCCCCCGAACAGCTCGAGAAGGAAAAGAAGGAGGCTGAGGAAAGGGAGAAGACTCGTGAGCCTGATGAGGCGCCAATGGAGGTTGACGATGACGTTACGGATTTGAAGCTGCGTTACTATGAGCAGCAGATTATTCTTTCCAACCACGAGTACAAGTACCTTGAGGTTTGCAAGCACTACCGAGAAGTGCTCGACACCGAGTCTGTCGAGAACAACCCAGAGCAGCTCCGTGCCGTAAGTTTCCTACATTCCTGGGGATTTATTCCAGCTAACCATGACCGCAGGTGCTTGCGAGGATCATTTACTACGTTGTGCTCTCTCCCTACGATAATGAGCAGTCCGATCTGCTCCATCGTGTCCAACAGGATAGCCGTATCTCTGCAGTGCCGGTGGAAGCCCGTCTGATCAAGCTGTTCACTATTCCGGAGCTGATGCGCTGGCCCATGGTTGCTGAGCAGTTCGGACCCCATCTGACCAGCACCGACGTTTTCAACGCCCAGTCGAGCGGCACCGCCGATGATCAGGCCTACACGAGATGGCAGGACCTGCGGAAACGGGTCATCGAGCACAACGTGCGTGTTGTGGCCAAGTACTACACTCGGATCCAGATGGGTCGTCTGACGGAGCTGCTGGACCTAAACGAGGACGAGACCGAGAAGTACATCAGCGACCTGGTTACGTCCAAGACGATATACGCCAAGATCGACCGTCCTGCGCGAGTGATCAACTTCGCCAAGCCCCGTGATGCGGACGATGTGCTGAACGAATGGAGCAGCGACATGAAGAACCTCCTGGATCTGCTGGAGCGCATCGACCACTTGATCACCAAAGAGGAGATGATGGCTCGGATCCTGCCGACTCGCAGTGAGAAGGCGCGGGCTCACTGATCTCGGTTCTGGTGTACACGATGCATGGAGGGTGGAATACGGCATGTAAAATAATCGCATTGTCGGGCAGGCAGTATTAGATGGCAGCCACCACTTAGATTATGCGACCAACTTATGAATTCAATGTCTATTCTGTATGGCATGTACTCTAAACATCACAACCGTAGCAAAGCGGCCGTACTGTCTATATCAGAACGGAACGTCCATATCCTCAACACTCTCTTCCGCCTCCTTGCCCTTCTCCGTCTGACCCTCCAGGCACTTCCGAATAAACAGCACCGCCGCATCCAGGTACGTCCTCTGACTCGGCAAGAAATGCCCACCGGGATGCCAGACGACCTTCGCTTCTTTCTCAGGCTCTCCCGCACACGCCTCGATCAGCGCTCGACTCCGACTCTCCTCCACGACACTATCCAACGACCCCAGCACATGCAGCACCGGCGTCTGAATAGGCGGATGCTCATAGAACCCACGATACCGGGGGCCCGGCGCACGGAATCCGCTATAACACAGGGCAAACTTCAACGGCGGATGCGACACCACGTCCGACTCAAAGGACTCTGGGAACGCAATCCCCTTGACGCCTGTCGTCGCATCAGAGAAATACGCAAACGCCTCTTTCCGACTCGGCTGCTCCAACAGACTGGCCACCATGGCAGCGAGGGCAGCACCCTGCGAGAAGCCAATCACGCCATCAAACGGTCCCTCGGTGCGAAGGACCTTCGCGACGCTATCCAGACCGGTCTCGAGACCTAGGTATTCTGGCGGATCGGACGTGTTGGACCGCCGCCACCAGCCGTATGCTTCGATTTCGGTCTGGTCGTCTGAGGAGGCGTCGTAGCCGGGGATATCGGCCGGGTTGAGACGGAGCGGGCCCGTGGGGTAAGAGAAGGAGACGTCGTGGAAGGGGAAGGATTTCTGGAGATGTTTGGCCAGAGCGCGGGTTTTGTTGTAGAATAATGTGCCGGATTGGGTGTAGCCGTGCAGCATAAGGATCTTGAGGGGTTGTTTGGGAGTCATTGCGATATGTCTAGAGAAGAGAAAGCGGTGCAGAATGAGGGTATATAGCGATATATGAAGCGAATGCTGAAAGAATGCCTTAACGAAGGTCTAGACGTTGTTCAACGCCCTCGAAACAATATGGATAAGGACGGGATAGGCAATAAAGCCAATGTCGGGAGTTTGGCGGCGAAATAACTAATCACGCCGATAAGATAAGCCCAGCGCAGTTAAACCAGACAGAGTAAAGCAAGTCTTGAGCCAAACCCCACCGGAAAAAGAGAGCAGAAGGTTATTGAGTGAAGTTAGTGAAGGAATTAACTTAGTGAGAGCGAGACGCGGGAAAGAAAGCGAAATAGCGTCATAAGTCGACTCTCCAAACGACCAACATCGTCATCGTCATCTCTTCTCTTTTCTTCTTTCACTCTGTTATTCTGTTCATCCAGCATACAGGCTCGAAAGAGAGAAAGACACCATGAGCGAGGAACTTCTTGACTTTAACGCCGAGCGCGTGGATCGCCAAATGGCCGACCTGCTAGAGTATGTTGTTTTCCTGTTTTCCTTCCCCTCATTCTCATCCCCCCATGTATGGGATCTATGTATGTCATACCATACTTCCACGCCATTCATTATACTTCTCTCTCACGCGCGCACACAACCATGCAAAAATACCATCTTCCCCAAGGATAAACTCCTCTAAATGTGAAAAAATATGCTTAAAGCACAACATCCAGCCCTCGAACCAAGCTAACCATCCCACCTAAACGTTCCCCCCGCCTTGCCCCCTCTGCTCGAGACAGGGCAGGGCATCCAGGGGAGAACAGTTAGGGTCTAACAGCTCCTTCGAATCACACCCACGCATGCAACCACCCAACGTAAACCCCACGATCTTCTTCCTCTTCGACTTCGTCCGCAACACGCACCGGCAGCTGAAGACGATCGATGTGGACAAGCTCCGCGCGGGCGACAAGGCGGCGCGACAGCAGGTCACGGAGGTGCTGGCGCGGAATCGCTTCGCCAATGAGCTGATCAGCGACAAGTCGGGCAAGTTGGCGATGATGACGGGCGATGATCCGAGGAATCCCGTCGATTTGGGCCCGGATATCAGGGCCAAGGCGCAGGCTTTATTGCAGGTTTGAATCGATCGACGTCGAGGGTACCTGTGAATGTGCATTTGCATGCGAATGTGGATATGGAATGGACATGATACATATTATACAATAGTTCCATGTGGGCTTGCAGGGTCAAGTACTTTGAAACGGGAGCAAGGCCATGGGTATACGCTCTGCAAGCTCCATGGATTCCATGATGGTCATCAGTGGTGCGACTAGGGAGGACAAAGACAAGACGATCATGATCGCGAGCACCCCAGCATAGCATATAGCAATTATCGTTGTCTCCAGCTGAATCAATCTTCAGTTTGTGGATTGACTGTAGAACCCTAAGAGAGGGAGGCACTCATTTCGGTATGTCGTAGTAGCATGGCAGGTAGTAGATGCAGTATATCAACTTCGTCTACCTCTCTACCAACACCAAAGCTGCCTACCATGCAGCTTACGCTATCCACTCTGCCAGCCTGCAGCGCTGTATCCATCTGATCAAACATCAGACAAGCAGTATACCAGACGGACAATAATCCTCCAGTGCCTTTCTTAAGATGTATCCTAACCATCCTCATCGGATATTCAGTTTAGTTCAAACTCTCCGCACATCATATCACTCCCGTAGCACGATCATATACATGCATACATACCATACACGAATCCATTCTTACAGCACTGACTGGATACGCAACCATCAGATCCTACTATCTAAAACTAACTATCATATACCCAATACAATGGCATTTCCTGGCCATGTGCATATCCATATCCAAATGCGTCGAATAGAGTAATACAGTCGTCCACATCCGTTGTGGCCACGGGCTATACATTCGAGAAGCTTATGACGATATGATGGATGATGAAATGAGATAACCAGTCTGTGATCCTCTATGTACAGCGACTTTAGTTTGCGGGCTTGTGGGGAAGTGGGCTGCCGTTTCTATGGTATGTATCATGTACATACATGTCTCTGAGGGGTCTAGCGTATCCTAATCCATTCTAGCCAGCATGGGAGTAGAGAGGACTGTGCATATCGGACGGACCATGCTAGGGGATAAATTACATCATAGTAATACGAAAGAGAGCAGGGCTGGGACGAAACTACGGGGAGCCACAGAGAGGGACTAGAGACTACAGACTACAGACAAACGGCTAGGACAAGTCGCTTGATGCATCCCATCGAATAATACGTAACTAGCGTACAGATACAGCGATGCCGAAACGGGGGGCATACGAACTCAACGGCAAAGCAGACGCTGCCCAACCTTGCCACTGGTCGTCTTCCGCTTGCACCGCTGAACGATCCTCTGCGCCCTAAAGCCATACGCCGTCATATCCTCCTTACCTCCGTCGTCCGGTTTATCAGACTGGCAGAACGAAAAGGAAAACAGGCATACAACTGCAAGAGCAACACGGGAGAAAAAGAACATCTAGGCAAGATATTCGAGGGACAGAAGAAATAAACGCGCAAGTCGATATTAGATTTGAACCCGGTTTGACTCGCCAGATATCCGGAACCCTTTCAATCTCTTTCTCCGTGAGAAGGAAGAAACAGCCTTTTTTAACATTTTTTTGCTTTCATGATTCATCCGATAAAAAGTAGTTTGGTATTTTGGAGAAAAAATTTTTGTTTTCGGTTTCTCGGGTGAAGCTTTGGGAGGCGATGATTCCATCTTCTATCTGGATTTGGTGACACAGACATCAAGGAACACGCAAATCAATCATCGAGGAAGGAAAAAAGTGTTTTAACGCCATGGTTTGCTTTTCATCGCAGGGGGTCCGTAACATTCTTTGAGAAACAGTTTACTTCCTCCGGAAAGAGCATCCCTCGGTGAGTCTGGCCTTGCCACCGGTGGGCTGGCACAGGACGGTCGAGCATCCAGCGCAGATAACGACGGTCTGGGCGTGCGAGAAGACGGTGGTGATGGTGAAGCAACCGGGGCACTTGACGTCCATGAAGAAGGAGCGAGGAGCAGGCACAAGAGTCTGTTGAGGGTTATTCCATGTCAGCCAGCCGTTCCGGGCGGTCGTGTTCTTATCATCATCGAAACAATCGGATAGATCGCACCTTGAGCTTGTGCTTGCGGGCCTCAGTCTGAGGGTTGGGGTTGAGGAGATCGACCGCGAGAACCTGTAGATGGAACAAAGCCTGTCAGTCACGAATTCTTCCAGCATTTCTTGATGGTGGCCACATCGCCACGGTCGTCGATACACGCCCTAGCAAGAGGGGAACCATCGATGTTGTATAGGTAACATCAGCCAGGGAGGGACAGCACTTACCATCTTGACAAGACTTGATTATTATCAGCGAGGAGAGTTGATAATGGCGCTGATGCAGATGGCCTGGTGAGGGTAGGGAACGGAAGAGGTGGTCTCGTGGTGATGGAGATCGAGAAGTCGAAATCAGTCAGTGGAGCCGCTCAGCACGCCCAAAGTGAGCGCGCATAGGGTTTGTGCCCTCGCTTAGTTGACTTTTTCCAGCGACCCGTGTCGCCACCCGCGCCGAGGACCTTTGCAGCTGGTTAAAGATCACTAACGATGCCGGCTTGCCAGGCTAGCCAATGCTGCTGTTGTTCGGGCTAATAATAATACCAATTTCATAGTTCACTAGCTTGGAGCTGGCCATGGCGGTCCTCGCGATTGGACTCGAATAGTCCGACGGATACTGTACATGTACATACATCTGATGAAGATACAACACTAGTGGCTCATACATCAAAGAAATGAACGCGTTTCATTAAGATAGTTTAGAATAGATCACATGAAGTACACAGTTTGTCTATATGACGAGAACCAGGCCTGCTCATCAATGGACGTCATGTCGTGCCAGATCCTCTATGGTCTACATGCTGGACACGCTACCACGACTCTGAAAACATCTTGCTGTACAAGGACGGAACTCGCCGTCCGGTTCTCGATAGTAACGCGGTATCTTGAAGTCGTTGCCGCTCACGGAATTAAGTGTTTGTTGCTGTTAGCGATATAGTTACTCACGTCGTGACAAACGAGACGTTGCTCATCGATCATTTCGTCTTCTTGGTCACAGCCTCGGCGTGGCCGGCCTGGATCTGTTTCTCCTCGACATGTGGATGCTTGATGGTCAGGCACCAGATATCAATGTAGTCGCAGATCGTGGTAATGACATCGTGCTAGACGGGGTTAGCAGATCCCTACAACTCTGGGTTTCTTTCAGAACATACCACGAAGCTACCGTACACACCCAGCGCCAGACCCAGGCAGAGGAACACGAAGGGAACCTGGTAGGGTCCATCACCGAGGACGCTGGACCACAGACCAAAGCGAGGCGCAAGGCTGTCGAGAACACCAACCGCCAGGGGCACCAGCAGAATGTTGAAGTACGGGAAGTCAGTCTTGACCAGGTGCGCAACGATCATCCTGCCAACGGAGTAGGCGTTGATTAGTCCCACATACAGGACAAACGGAATCAGGTGGTTCTCTAGAATCGTCGGCTGGAGGTACAGGTACCCCGGCACCAGAGTCCATGTGGCAACAAGAGGCAGCAGGCCGAGGAGAGGCTTGTATGGATCCAGACCGCGTGCCCGGCGGCTGCTGATAACATGCGCGATGCTAGACCCCGTCGCGAAGAAGAGCACCACGGCACCATAGATGATGTACCACTGGGTGAATGGCATGTTGTAAATCTGTTCCGGGATGAGATCCGTCTTGGAGACACCGATCGTTTCCAACATCGGGCGATGCCAGAAGCTCGCGCTGCCCTGGTAGGCCGTAAAAGCGAAGACGATGCAGAGCGTCAAGACGCCCTCGACAGGGCCGGAGATAATACCCAGCGTCAGGACATGGGTGTAGTATTCATCCCAGGTCTGGACGTAGAATGTCATGGTAGCTACGAGCCGTCAGCACATGAAGCCCCTGACTAGGCGAGGGCACATACATCCAAACAACGTCAACACCGTAGCCCACGTCTGGCCGAGATTCATCGCGGCGCTGAAAATCAGAACACCCAGCGCGGTATTACACGCATCCACACCTACGGAAAACCATCAACCTGCATCCTTGGCATCATACATAGCCAGCGAAAACCTACCATGATCGAAGAGCTCGCCCAGCGGACCACTCTGCTTGGTTCGCCGACTATTCATAGCACATCAGCAAACTGGCGCAACAGAACCAGCCGCAGATGACTACTTACGCTTGCATCCCATCCACCGCGTCAAAGGTCTGATACAGCCACAGGCCCAGGGCCCAGGACGCATAGACCCAGGGCGGACAATCCTGATCCAGAGTCGGATTATACCAGAGCATGGTCAAGAAGTTGGCGACGACGAACATGAAACCCGTAAGAGTGATCTAGAAAGCCATTGAAGCGGATTACTACCTATGCTGACTCCAGATGGGAACATTATAATGCACTCGACAGGGAGACGAGAAAGTATGCAAGAAGGCGCGTCAGGGTGGAAGGACTTACGGCGTTGGGCCTACGCAAGGGAATCGTCCACTTCCATCAGCAAACAAGTTCCTCTCTATGGTAATATGTTGGACCATCGGGGGGAGACAGGATCTACATACGCCATACCCATGGGGAAACATCCTATCACGAAGTTCGAATAGAACGGCTTGAGGATATACCGACTGATGAGAGAGTGGTCGACGCCGGCATATTTATACTCCCGCAGCGCGGCCAATTGGTGTTGGCGGATATAAACCATTCTCTGTGTTGTATCGCGTCTACCTTCCTGGCGCGTTGGAGAGCTTCCGAGCAAGATAGGAGCGGAGAGGTGCCGGGGCGGTACCGGTCTTCAGGCCGAGACAATCTGGGAAGCAAAGATCCGGTGAGGGGAGCAATTTAAGAAACGACAGAAATTGACCTGGAACAGCAGAACCCCGCCGTCGTCGCCAGAAGACCAGAGATGCTTTGGGAGAGATCAATCGGCCACCTGGTCACTCGCGACGAGATCTTTTTTGCCGGGAGATCTTTTTCTGCCCGGGCGGAGAGCGCGCCAAGGGACAAGACCACGGCGGGGACGTCATCGGTTCCTGGGCCGTCTCGAGCCTTTCGCCGCCGGTCCTATTGGCTGCTGCACGTGCGCGACGAAGGCTTCAGAAACGTCCAGATCGACTGCCAGTCTCGACGACTTTCCACGGCAGAGGGCATCGATTAGCGAGTTACAGGCTACAGGACAGATGTCACAGTCCTATGGTACTTAGGTGCATTCATCCTGTCTGTCATCAACCGGGTCATTGCAGAGAGTGATGCCAATAAGTGATTGTTTTTGACGATATTGTTGTTGTTGATGTTTTGAGACTCAACAACGCCCATCGCTGCTGCTTGTGGCCTAGCTGTTCTCCAGCCCGCAGGTCTTAGCTTTCATTATGCCCATTTGGGTAACAACCTTTGCAAGTGGATTTGTATGTCTTAGAGTAAACTCTGTCAATATCCTCCGTACCCCGTAGTGGGTGGCTTGATGCCGATGTCAGGGATAAGGCTGTTATGCTCAAGGTACATGGACTCTAGCTATCATTTGTTAGCTGGATGAGTTCAGTGATTGTCAGCTCTCAAAATGAAAAACTGATCTTAATTTCTAATGTTCTGGGTGCTTGACGAAAAAGCGGTAAAGTACGGGTTAGTGCACCTGAACGCGTCTAGATCTCAAATTCCAGGCTAATTGAGCACGTTCCCTGTGGCAATCCCTTACTACTCAAGACTACGCTGCAGGCTCATCCATATTTCATACAATATACTCCGTACTACCAATCCATTCTGAATTCTGACTATGACGACGGCATGCTATGCTATGCTATTCACACATGGTTCCCCGAGACACGAAAAGATGACACGACGGCAGCCTCAAATGGACTCAGCCATCGCACGGAATCCGTGGGCTGTATGGACGCAATGCGTCCCTATTGCTATTCTTTCATGTCCAGTCTGGTCTGGAAAGGCGTCCACGGTGCAGCCTGTTGACGTGCCGTGAGAGGAACATTGGGGAGAGTGCTGAAGCTTTTGATGGCTAGGCACGCATTTAGCCCACAGGGCTCCACGGCATGGGGACCAGGACTCTGCTCTTCATGCTCTGAATGAGCGGGACGGTCTTATGGACGGTCTCCGCCCAGCCTTCGACGTTCCACGACTGCTCACGACGAACCTTACGCTCCTCCAGGTTCGCAAACTGCCAGAGATGATGCACCGTGTTCAAGTCGCCGATTTGGACGAACCAAGCGCCAACACCTTCCATGACTTCCCGGCGCGCCTTGAGGCCACGGCGCCAGTGCGTCTCCCATTCCAACAGGTTTCCGGGGTGAAGAGTATACGATCGCAGCTCGAAGACGCCTCCCAGGCGACGTGGTGGGGTTGTCGGCCAGAAGGAAAACTCCTGCATCAGGGAGGTGTTTTTGCTTTTGATCATAGTCCTGAGCTTACTCTCGAACTCCTCGTAACCAGGCAGCTGAGAAATGGCGTGTAGAGAGCCATGATAGCCGCTGTAGCGTTGGTATTCCCAGATATGCACTATAGAGCGGGTTAGCTGTTAAAACAATGATCACAGAAGGTCATGAAGGGCCCATGTATTTCTCCTACCGAACATGTCGTTGTCACCGACTTCTGTCCGCCAGCTGCCCACCAGATTGACCTTGTTCTCTTTCATGCCTGCGATCTTCGGGTACCAGCCGCCCACGAGGTCTACATATTCGTCTACCTTCTCGGGCTTGACCTCATGGAAGACGATGGAGTGCACGTACTTGCCGCGCGCAAGCACCTGGGAGAAGGAGCGCTCGATTTCCTTGTCGAGTTGCTGGCCCTCCTTGGTGCCGTAGAGGAGCGACGAGAGAGGGCCCCGCTTGGAGGTTTGTTCAGTCTGTTGTTCTCCTACAATACGATGGGTGGCCAGTGAGCCCAAGGCTTGATGATCGAGGGATTCAGCAGCATCAGGAACAGACGAAACGTCCCCGCTCGCATTGCTCACACCCGGAGCAGTGGGAGGTTGGGTGGTTTCTTGAAGACGATCACGGGGGTAAGTGCTAGGGGAAGAAGAAGAAGAAGCAGAAGCGGAAGCACCGGCCGACTGACTCTCTTGCTGCAACTTTCTCTGACGAGCCGCCTCGAGGTTCTCTCGGAACTCTCTCTGTCGGGCATTGAACTGATCAGCAGAATCGGGGGTGAGGTCCCTGATCGAGGGGGGACGCTGGTGGATGGAGGAGGTAGAGAAGGGTCGAAGGGCAGCGCTCAGGCGCGGGAGGCGGAGAGCACGTGTTGACAGCATGGTGGGATATGGATGGTCACGATGAACTGATACAGGCAAGCAAACAGAACAAGCAGGCAACGCAGGGCCGGCCTCACAGTGGCCGTTAGGTCCTGCGGTCTAGGGGAAGCAGTAGATGTAGTCTCTCTCCTCGGGGACGATAAGAGTCTCCCTCGCGATAGTTATCCTTGGGGTACTTTGGAGTCTAGCTCGGGCCCGGAGGTTTCGCGTGCCACGAGACGATGATCGTGAGGAGAAGCCTGGAGGGTGCAGCCTGGTGGACTGACTGAAGAGCGACTGCAGGGAAGCAGTAGTGAGACTGGAAGGCCGAGCCAGGAAGTTGATTGGGGGCTTGGAAATCGTAGAGCGGGAATTGGCTGCAGTCGCTGTTGATGATGGTAGCTAGAAGATCGTTGGACGGTAGCTGATCGACTAGCAATAACCGGGGGGACACACGAGTTGTCGAGCAGAGCACCGCAGGGATGCAGTGTCCGTGCTAGCTGGAGGACTCTACTGCGTACGAGTAGGAGGCAAGTTGGGTAGCAGGTTGCAGGATGGGCGAGCAGCGAGAGGGGAAAGACAGTCGAGAACGAGACCGTCCGTTGGTTTCAGTCAGGGAAGAAAGACGAGCCGGCTGTGTTTGGGACGAGACGCATGCGGACCGAGCACGAAAGCTGGGGAAAGCACGGAAAACGCGGGGAGAAGAAGCTGTGCCACGGGAGGCTAAGAGAGCTGTGGCGTGTCTTACTTGCAATTCAGTCTGCTTCTTTTCTCTACTGGAGAAAGCAAAAGAGCTTCTATTTATTGCTCAGCATCGCTTATATTTTAAATGTCTCCTCTGCACTCCTTTCGCCCGTTTCAAAACAGTTGCTCAGCCATTCCTCGATCTCCGGAGCATGACGTCGACAGTTGCGAGTCCGCAAGTGGAGCTCGCATCGTGTCACCGTCACGCTTACCGTACCATACAGGGCCTTTAATTACCATACGGACAGTGCCCAACCAGCAGTAATTAAACCAGAGCAAAGCTTCCAGTTCCCGTCGCTAGTGTTATTGACTGCTCCCTCCGTACCGTAGTTAACTAGTCAACTAACTAACCAGGTGAACTCCGTAATCACTGACTGATCAGTCTTGGCCAGACCCCGCCAAAAAGAACCACAAGAGCTCATCCGCTTCACCTGCCATTAGATCGACGTAGTGCTACACTCCAATCTGCTGCTGATCGAGGGCTGCTAACCACCAAGCAGCTGGCCAATGCGCTGCTCTGACTCTATCCATCGACAACTACAGCACGATTCTTAGCACAGCTACTCCGACACCTCCGTCCATATCTCAATCATGGCAGATACTCGCAATCCGCCCCTCACCTATGAGGCCTCTGCAACCACCACCCATCCACACGTCGCGACCTGCCTCCCGTCGGAGGTGATCTCATGCCTCAAAAATTCCCGTTTCGTATGTTCTTTGCCCCTTCACTCTACGCTGCACTCTTATCGATCTGTGTTTTACTGACGCGGGACTGTATTGCAGCTCCATCTGGCAACATGCGACGGCCTCACCCCTCATATCTCCCTCATGTCCTACACCTACCTCCCGTCGACGCCCTTCTCTTCTGGGCCTACGATCATCATGACCACCAACCCTTCATCGCGGAAGACCATGCATCTGCTTTCGAATCCGCGAGTTTCCCTCCTCGTTCATGACTGGGTCTCCCATCGCCCACCCACTCGCGCTCCCAATCCCGCCGGTGGCCGTGACGGCTCTCCGCCTCCTGCGGCCACCCGCTCCTCCCTGGCCAGCTTGCTGCTGAACCTCAACACGAGTGCTCTGTCCAGTATCTCCACTACCATCACCGGCACAGCGCGCTTCCTCGAGCCTGGCTCCGAGGAGGAACGCTGGACTAAGGAACGCCATCTGGAGAACAACACCTTTGCCTCCGGCGAAGAGACGGCGCTCTTCGGGCAGCAGCAGGGTGAGCCGCAGATGGATCCTGCAACCGTGATGGATGAGTCGGTTCGCGTAGTCGTCGTGCCTATCAAGGAGGGCCGCATCGCAGACTGGAAAGGCGGAGTGCGGGATTGGAAGGTCGTCTCGGAGGGAGAGGAGCACCAGGGATTAGTCAATGGAGTGTCTCCATCGGCTGCGTCATGATATCGTTGAAACAAGCGATGATAACTGGCCTGAAGGCATTAAGATGCTGGAGTCTTCCAATGCTAGGTTCAGGTGGGCTTGAATTCCAATCGCGGATTATATACGTGATGGAAGCAGTCTGATATCTTGAACTGTCCAAAACTTCATGGGGTTCACGGGAGTCTTTCTATGCTGTGGTGTTTGATGACTTGTACTATGAGCATTTCCAACGGTATCTTGGATACTGGATGATAATAACCGTATTCCAAATGGCTACGAAAAGAAAAAAATAAATAGAAGATGAACCGTATTATAGATCCACTTGCTATCATTTGTCGTGCCATAACTCTCCTTCGTCTTATTCTATAGCAGAATCCCTGTAGGATATAGTCCCAATCTTCATGGATATCTGATTCCCGCGGTCTCCCGCGGCATCTGCGTCAGGACAGGAATAGCTTACACGGTGCAATCCCACATGTCTCAATACACTCTACTTGGAATATACAGAGCAAATGCGGATTGCTCCAGTAAGATTGATTCCCGTGTTTATCCCGCTCTCATTCCTCATTCGAATTCCGATACTGGTGTTGACTTTTCAGCTCTATCCTCTCGCATGGCGGTTGGGGTCTGTAGTCAGTGACTCCCTCCCAATAGCTTATCGCTATACACGTTCATTATTAAGAGAAAATGGGGCGATATAACGCTGACATATCGTATAGTTATATTCATGCCATCGTGCAGACCTGTCATGTATGTACTAGCATAAGTAGTTAGCGTTCTCCGGCCTGACATAACATTTTACTCGGTCAGTTTCATACTTAGCATTCATGAGAAGAGAATATATCAGTGTCTGTGTATATTTCGAATAATCATCTTATGGTCGTTAAAAGAAATAACTATGTAGAGAGAGCAATTATGTCGTCGTACTGGTGACCAGTGACCAGTCACGTGGGTCGTTTTGAAAGGTAAAAGAATCTTAGCTTGTACCGTAAGTAATAGCTTGCTTGCTACTCCGCACTCTCCTTCTGAGCTACATGTCACTAGATACCCATCTCAATTGCATCGATGGTTGAACTCGGGATATAGCATTGTTTGTGATAAAATAATTCTTGACTCTTTCTAATTTGTCCATAAAAAGAAGCTTTTTACGGTTCTATGAAATTAATGACTCATACTCATCGTTTCATCCAATAATTATTACTCTCGTCCTTCATATTGATAAGTACCTCAAATACTACGGCCTCAAGCACGTCCACGACCTACCCTACAAATCAGGAAACAAGAGAGGAAAGAAGACAGAACGTGGAAAGAATGAAGCTCGCACACATCCACTTCCCCAACATCACGCCCTTTTCGCGCGTTTCGCATCTCCAACAAACCCTCGCCGCGCGATTACTCGCCCATAAGAAAGCTTCTTCCAATCCAAACCCAACAACGACAGCTACAGCTACAGCTTCTCCATCTCCCGACCCGACCATAATCACGTTCAGTCCGAACCCTGTCTACACGACCGGCCGTCGCGACCTACCTCCATCCAACACGTCCCCGGAAAAAGAAGACGGCACACTATCCCTTCCCCCTCCACTAGAGCCAATTCGATCCCTTCTCACGCCTGGGAAGGATGGCTCGGCGCCTATAGCAGAGTATCACCCTACTCTCCGGGGCGGCCAGACGACGTATCACGGTCCGGGCCAATTGGTCGGATATACGGTTCTCGATCTACGGCGGATGGGCATCACGCCGCGGTGTCATATTCGGTTATTGGAAAATAGCGTCATTGATGTTCTGGCGGGGTATGGATTGAAAGGGTTTACGACGGAGGATCCGGGGGTGTGGGTTTCTGATAGCAATGGGGATACGCTCCCGAAGAAGATCACCGCTGTTGGGGTGCATCTGCGCAGGAATATAAGCAGCTATGGGGTTGGGTTGAATGTGACGGAGGAGCCGATGTGGTTCTTTAAGCAGATCGTGGCGTGTGGGTTGGAAGGGAGGGAGGCGACTAGTCTGGCAGGACTGGGTGTGAGGAACGTTACGATGGAGGAGGTGGCCAGGCGGTTTGTTGCTGCGTTTGTGGATAGGCATAATAATGACTATTGCGGGAGTGGGAGTCATGGGGAGAAGATCGAGGAAGTTTATACGGTGAAGGAGGATGAGTTGCTGGATTAGATGAATCGGGGATGTCTGCACTCGATCTGGAAAGCTGGGCTGCAAGAAACATCCAAGTCGGTTAGACTCGCGCAAAATTACAGAGCTCAGTATAAAAAGTATGCAGAGTTAATTACCTACTGCTGCTGCTGCTCAGAAGCATAGCATCAATGAACTGTAGATACAAGCACTACATGGAGCCTCCCGGTGGACAATATCTTCCCCGATCATTAGATAGTATTGATTATCTCAAGAAACGCTAGGTATGAAGTAATAGTAATAATAATAAAGTGCTCCATAAAGCGAACACCAGAAAAGAATTAGTGAAACAAGTAGGGTACATCTCGCACCCTCACTGCCGGAACCAACGGTCTCTTACCTCGCACCGTAACTTGTGGACAGCTCTCACAAATTTCTCGGAAAGGAACCAGAGGTTTGGCAAGGCAAAGTCAAAAACTATGTATAAAAACAAAAAGAGAAGATTTCCCTGAAATCTTTCGCCTGTGCTTTCCGGATATCATAACAGAACAGTGAAAATCCCAAGATTGTCGTCATCAAATGTCGTGCAAAATCAGAGGGATCTCCAATGGATCACACCAGGGAATAAGAAAAAGGTGGCCGCCAAGACGCGAACAGACCGCAAATGTCCGCTGAGACAAAGGAGGTGGAAAAGCAAATCATGAGCTCAATAGATGCAGATGGCAGTGAAGATCGCATAGTTGAACAACGAGATCGAGATCTCCAGACAAAGAATCGGTGGACTCTACTGGATAATGCAGTGGGAGCTGCCTCCTTTCGACCCCGAAGCCTTGACCTCGAGCGCAACCTTGGCTGCCTCGTAGAAGCTCTCTCGAATACCGCGGTTTTGAACGGCAGAGCACTCTGCAAGAAGTCAGTCAAGCTGAATCCGCGCCAAAACATCAGAACATACCGAGATACTTGACAGCACCAATCTCCTTTGCCTTGCTCAGTCCTTCTTCGAAGCTTATGGCGTTCGGGTTCTCGTTCTGCTCTTCGTCTTTTCGCAGATCGCACTTGAGCGCCGTGAGGACAATCTTCACTCCGGGGCAGTTCTCTTGGATCTCAGCCATCCATTTCGACGACACGTTCTCGAACGAGTCTTTGTTATCAATCTATATGAAAACCAATGTATTAGCTATGGCGACTCGTCAAGCGTGTTTTGGTAGGCTGTACGTACGCTGAAACAGAGCATTATAACGTGGGTATCTTCGTAGGAAAGGGCGCGTAACCGGTCGAATTCTTCCTGACCTGCCGTATCCCAAAGCGACAGTTCCATGTGCACATTATCCACGAAGATGTCTTTCATCCTGATAAGCGTCTGTTTGTATCCAAGTAAGGGTTGCAATATTTACCGTGTACATAGTTCTCTGGAAGATAAGAGTGTTAGTCTGCGGTTTGCGACAGGAGCATTCAGGGGCTTGATTCCGTACCAAAAACAGTAGGTTCGCTGTTAAGATGCGAAAAGAGGACAGTTAATATGGCTCAAGAACGCGATCAGTCTGGACGGGCTCATCTTACTAGACAGTTGGGAAGAATCTGGGTATGGTCTGTTAGCAGCCAAGAAAGCAACAGGAGGACCACAACACTCACCCCCTCGTAAACACATTCAGGGCTGATGTCTTTCCACAAGCACCATCTCCTCTATTTCGCAGGTTAGAAATGCACCAGACCAAGCCAGGTTGTAAGAGACTGACAGAAGCACCATCTTGCGCTGGACGACCTTCTGTCGTCCGCACAGAGCCATCGCGGAGACCATTGTCGGCTTTAGTGACGCGAAAGCGGAGACTAGGAGCGTGGTTGGTATAGTCGCGAGAGAGGGGAGCTAGTCAATTTCTCAGGGCGAGGCCGTGTATCGCAGGGATCGGGGTTGTTGTCCGGAAGAATCAGTGGCAGGCGTCAGAGACGAAGAGGAAGAGCAGATCAGTGCCTTGAAGATGCTCAGGCCGATGACATCGAGCAGCAGGGCGTCTCGGCGAATAAGCGATCCTAGGGACCTAGCGATCTACAACGTGTAATGACTGGAGCGCGGGCTGGGCAGCCGAGCCGCACGAGTCTTGTTGGCAGCTCGCCAAAGCTTATCAGGAACCCGATCTCGTGTTTCCTTGCTCTTGATCGCGCCTGGTTCTCACAGGTAATATCCTTGCTCGGATATTCGTGGCTGGGATTTGAGGTTGGTGATTATGGTTGTTTTCTTTCCCCCGGAGTATGTAGATGGCGTCAGGTGATTTCGTCCTGCGTCTCCTTTTCTGCCAGCCACCCAATTGTTGTTTAAGTACGGAGTACTCCGTATATGTCCATGTTTTCATGGCCATCAAGATCGATAGGGGTTCAGTGAAACAGTGGAATTCTCAATTACGCAGACCCGCGTTGGAGGGCCTATGATTTGCTGATGTCTTACAGTAATCGATCGAGTATCTCGCTTTACCATTCTAGACTTAAAGTATGCAGCGCCGATAGAAGCTAGCAGTGAAGATCTGCAAGTTGGAGCCGTCATCCTTCAGTTCGTCTCCATATTGCCTCTGTTGAGATACTGCCGTGCCTCTCTTGGACTTCCAACACAAGAGGCAATTGAAGATAGTTACTTTGCCAGAAGTTGGACATCATGTCTCCGGTGGCTACATGTTGACGGAATCTCGCAGTGATCGACAGTAAATACAGTATACAGTACGTTTACTAGTTGCATGGACGAATAGACATCACTACATTAGTATGTAGTCAAGAATAAGTCAAAGGACATCAGTTCCGAATCGGTATTTCAGGTTAGATGCCGATCCTGTATGCTTGTGCGCAACATCTCTCCAAACCTGCAAGACTCTCGATTCCATGTCAGACGCTGCAAACGATGCCTCCTCATCTTCCAAGCACACCAGCGAAGTTTCACCATCCGTGCTATATTCGAAACGGTGCGTCCCTACCTCAGCCGCTGAACATAATTCCATGCTCTCGAGCTTTGGCATCCGCTGAGCCGCATAGCCCGCTGAGACATAGAGGTCGTTCATTAATATTGACGCTTTTGATCGAAACTCCCAGAAGGATCGATCTTCTGCGGGTGGCAAAAGATACTCCGGTCTGCGTGCAAGCAGTTCGTCGTCATATCTAGACTCGAATTCGTCCTCCGCTTGCGGATCGCGATCAAACAGCCATTGACCAGAAGGAGTAACCCTCTTGTGTTCCAGATAAAACCGCTTCAGGTTCGGCCAGAAAGGCAGTTGTTCCTTGGAATTAAAGGGCCAGAAAATCTCTCTTCCCACCATGCCAGTCAAGATAATTGTGGTCAGCTGTTGAGAGAAATGCCGAAAGCTGGCGCTTAGAGGATCTTCTATGTCGACCCCGACTATCTCTGGGGGGGAGAAGCTTTGGTCCAAAGGAGGATCATACCAGAAATAAAGCTTAAGCTGCTTCAGCGATGAAGGCAAGATATTGAAGTGACGTGCAAATTCTACATAAAGATGTCAACTAACCTGATTATCCTGAGGTACAGTGCACTTACCTTTCCGAATAGCTTGTCGCAAAGCCTTGTCTCGCTTTTCGTTGTCCCATAGCACGAGATTGATTTTCTGTAGACGGGGCATTCTCGACGCAATGATAGCGCATGAAGCAGGTAGGATCGGCCGACTGTCCGGAAGTCCTCCCGAGATTTTCAGTCCCGTGATAACGTTGATTGGTGGTATTTTGCGCAGATTATCCTCTTGGACTTGTAGATATGATCTCTCGTATCTGCGATGCTGGAGGTCGTAGGATAACATTTCTTGCTTTATCCTACTTTCAAGGAATTCTTCATGGCATGGATCGCTAAGAGAATGTGCCTCAATTGAAATTCTGATACCAGTCCTATTTTCTGACCAGGTTGCAAGGTACCTAAATAGGGAAAGTATTGTCTCCTCAAAGATCTTATTGTTTCGGCTGTGTTCCTCGGGGGTCTCGAATTCCCTTCGTAGCTCCGCATAATATGATTCTAACTGCACGGTCAACTTGATCTTGCGGATATATGACCTGCGCCGTTTATCTCGCGCCGTAATCTGTCGAAACTCCTCTAGTCGCCGTCTATTATTTAGACGGAGAGTCGAGAATGTGTATCTTTCAATGATGGCTTGCCAGTCACGGCTCACGGTGGCATAAGGAGCCACGGAAGACTCTGCTATATAGATCACCGGCGAAATGAAATAAGATATTACCTTCCTCAGAATTTCTGGCGGAAGCCAGTATCCCCGTTGAGACATTTCCGGTGTACTTTCAATAATAATTGTTAAGAGTTTGTTGGAATATGGGGAGATAGCTTGGGAAACGCGTACAGCTGGACGAGTGACGCGCTACCAAATGCAGAATAGTCTCGCGTCAATCTAGACTACCTAGGTATCAAGTCAAACGACCTCGCGGGAGTAACTACTTGTCCGTCTAGACAATAACAGAAAGGCAATAATATCTTCAAACCAAGATAAAACTAGCGTTTCAATCATTCAATAAAAAGTCCATTAATCAAGAAGATATATCTATTCGAATTAAAACTCCACCTGGAGGGAATCCACAGTGGAACTCTTAACACTGCGCAGTTGCAATGTGCGGGTAAATTGGGTGGAATACCATCAGCTATTGGATTACCTCTAATGTTACGCATCTCTCACACATTGGAAGTAATGATATGAATAGTATACTGTCATCAGATAGAATGAAAGTCCTCGAACAGAACCCTAAACCAAACGCCATATAAACAACAGTGCTGTCCGTCAACTCATATCGAGTTTGCGAGAGAAAGTTAGAGACACCAGGTATAATATAACACTCATGTTAGATCCACAGAAACCTAGAAAGCCTCTTGTTCCCTTTCGATGTTCCCGCGACCTCTGCGGAGTCTCTCCGAGAGGTCTATGTTTCCTGCGCGGCGATTGAGATCGCCAACGAAAGCACCCTTGCCTCCTAGTTTGCTTGACTGAGCGCGAGCTGCTTCTTCAGCTTCCCGTTCGGCCTTCTCTCGTTCCTCTGCTGCTGCTAGTCTCTCCAAGCGCTGCTTGTCGAGCTCATTTGCATCCTGCTGCATGGCCGCCAGTCGAGCTGCTCTCTCAGCATCAGCATTAGTGGAGGCAGAAGATGCAGCTGCAGGAGGCGCCCTGCCCGAATCTCTGCCAGAATTTCGATATCTGTCCGGAGATCGTCTGCTATAGTTTCGTCGACCGGGTGACTCCGCTGGCTTGCGGTATGGTGAGCGGGATTTCGATCGGGACGGTTGCTCATATGTTCGGTTGCGTGAATAGGGGGATGGGGATCGACGAGATTTCTCCCTGTAAGGAGACGGCGATCTTCGTGATCGATGTCTCCGTTCATCAGAATGTCTGCTGGATCTCTTGTGATCAGGCGAACGCGACCGGGATCTGGCAGCGCTTCGGGAGCGGTGTCGACGACGATGACTAGAACGTCGATCATCCTCTTCGTCATACCGACTGCTCCTATGCCGTGAGCGTCGGCTCTCATCATCTCTATGATGGTGATGACGGTGTCTGCGATGCCTGTGTTCCTTCTCTGACTTGTCGTCGCCTCCCGCTGCCTTCATCAGCTGTCTCCTTCGAACAGGATCATTCATCATCGCTTCGTATGCTGCTTGCTCCTGCTTCTTGATTGCGAGCATTGGATCCTCACGAATTTTCGCAGCCGTGTCTCGCAGTGTGTTCGCGTTCTGCGCTGCCAGGAAAGACTCCTCGTTGGCCGACTTCTCCAGCTTTTGGTTGTCCGTTCCTTTGATCAATCCGTCAATGCGTCTCTTTCCCAGCAGATAGCCTTCCATCTCTTCCGTAGTCCCAAGTTGCCCATCTGTCGGCCCGCTATACATCCAGTCGACTCTGTTCTGACGCTTTTTGCCACCAGCAGTTTCTTGCAACTCCTGGAGCTCCTGTATCTGTCTCTCTTCCTGACGCTCCCTCATCATCTGATCGATGCGCTTGCGCTCTTCGAGCGCTTTCTTTTCCGCCAGCCATCGCTTCTCCTGGTTCTTCTGGAGAACGGGATGCCAACTTTTCTTGAGGTTCTATCATTCACCATTGTTAGCTTATATCTCAGCTGGGAATATCACAGATTGTCGACTTACCAGGTCACCACCACCCATCCTGGGCACGTATTATGCAGCAAGGTAAAGCTGCTAGACAAGTCTCTATAGTAGACTAGATGTTGGCTGTGGCGCAGGTTGGCGATGGTTGCGAGAAAGTTGAATGTCTGCGACCAGCTGTTCTAGCGGGCGGCGATTATTGTAGGCGGCTGTACTAGCGCTAACCAGCCACTAGCGCGGGGAACGCCTAGAATGCCCCAGCTCCCGATTGCCTGCGGAGCTCCAGGCTGAGATACTGGTCAAAGACAACACCGCAGTTACAAACACAGTTGAGTCGATTCACGTTAGACGCATCCTGGAACCATCTATCATCGACTATCCATCTATCTTCCACTTTCAGAAAAGTCACGTCTTACGCTCTATACTTTCACTACGATGTCGGACGACGATGATTTCATGCAAGAGTCCGGTGATGAGGAGTACGTCTTCGCAGATACCATGCTCAATGAGCCGACACTAACCACTGCCACAGCTATGACTTCGAATACGAAGACGCCGATGATGACGAATCCGCGGATGTCGGTATCGAGAATAAATACTACAATGCCAAGCAGATGAAAGCAGATAACCCAGAAGAGGCCATCGATGAGTTCCTGGGGGTGCCAGCTCTCGAGGAGGAGAAAGGAGAATGGTTAGCTCCCTGGCCCGTTTCTTGGACAATGTGCATCTGACATTGCGCTACAGGGGATTTAAGGGATTAAAACAGGCTATAAAACTAGAATTCAAGCTTGGGAGATATAGCGATGTAAGTCGGAGACCTCTATCCCATAGCGACATGTCTGACTTGGTTCATTCAAGGCTATTGAGCACTACCGGGAACTACTCACCTACGTCAAGTCAGCTGTCACACGAAACTACTCGGAAAAATCGATCAACAACATGCTAGACTACATCGAGAAGGGCTCCGATGATGAGAAGGCCTACCACTGCATGGAGGAGTTCTATCGACTGACCCTGAACTCCTTCCAGAGCACAAATAACGAACGACTGTGGCTGAAGACTAATATCAAACTGGCCCGACTTTGGCTGGATCGCAAAGAGTACGGCCAGCTGAGCAAGAAGCTCCGGGAGCTGCATCGCGCGTGCCAGCGGGAGGATGGGACCGACGATCCGAGCAAGGGTACCTACTCCCTCGAGGTCTATGCGCTGGAGATACAGATGTATGCCGAGACAAAGAATAATAAGCGACTGAAGGCGCTATATCAGCGGGCCCTGCGGGTCCGATCTGCTGTGCCACATCCCAAGATCATGGGTATCATACGTGAATGTGGAGGCAAGATGCATATGAGCGAGGAGAACTGGGAGCAGGCACAGAGCGACTTCTTCGAGTCGTTCCGAAACTACGACGAGGCCGGTTCAATGCAGCGAATCCAGGTGCTGAAGTACCTTGTCTTGACCACCATGCTGATGAAATCCGACATCAACCCGTTCGATTCGCAAGAGACGAAGCCATACCGAAACGACCCTCGCATTTCAGCCATGACGGACCTTGTCGATGCCTTCCAGAGAGACGACATCCACTCGTATGAGGCGATCCTGAGCAAGAACCAGGATCTGCTAGCGGATCCATTCATTGCTGAAAATATCGACGAGGTCAGCCGGAACATGCGCACTAAAGCTGTTCTCAAGCTTATCGCTCCATACACACGGTTCAACATGAACTTTATCTCCAAACAGATCAAGATCTCCGTTTCTGAAGTCCAGGAGATTTTGAGTTTCCTGATCATGGACCGGAAACTGGATGCGAAGATCGACCAGGAGAACGGCACGGTAGTGGTAGAGAGTACAAGCGATGTGGAGCGACTCCGATCCCTCCAGGAATGGTCATCCTCCCTGGAGACCCTGTGGCGTACCGTGCTCAAAGATGGTGAAGGGTTCAAGGCGGAAGACGGCTCCCAGATCCTTGGTGCAGCTCCTGGCGCGATGCTACCTTCAGACGCGACAGACAGCTTGCACGCCGCCAGCGCCAAGCTGCGTAGTGGATGGAAGGGGAGATCCGGGATGGGCAAAGTATTCTGAACCGTATTCTCAGGAGATACGTGCTTTTCCTTTTGTGCTAGCTTTACGATGACGCAGCGGCCTGTCTAGATAGATGAAAATACGTGGATACACTCGAATACTTCATGCAGACACCTATCTCTTGCTGGCCAGCTAGCCTCAACATAACTGACCTAGGTACAGGGCTCTAATAAAAAAAAATAATAAAAAAAAAAAAATCCCCTCTCAAGCTAGGATGTTTATCCGCCATAGACAATGCCAGATGTTCGACGAGCGAGATAGTTTCGTCAAGAAGACCGGAAAGTCGCATCAGCGTCCTCGAGTTAATTGCACGTCCCTTTCGAAATGTCTCTACTGAACGAATCGGAATACCTCCCAAGCGCCCAAGCTACCAGGGCAGTCGGTCCGTCCTCGAAATCTCTGCTCAACCGAACTAGCTAGCTAGATACGCTACTTTAGCCGGCTCTTTGAACGGGAGAGTGCTACAGGGAAACCATGCTGAAGTGTCGCATCCCAGTCGCCAGTAGTACAGGACAAGATCGAGAGATCACCCCGGGAAGCTGAGAAGAGCAGTCCCCATGTCCATGGACGATGACCAGGACCATTAGTCAAAGAGCATCAGGCCAAGCCTATCCGGGCCTCTTGACGACGATGCTCGTGTCCGTGCTCTTGCAAGGCCACAAATCACAACGGGAGCGGCCGGCGCTAGACAGGACGCCTAACAGCGGAAAGGAAACTCTAAGAGCGGTCTTTGGATTTTCGTGCCTTGGTCTTGATAGAACATACCGGTCAGCCGTTGCGAAGTTGTAGTAGGTAGCTAACTAGATGTTACTTGCAACGGGTCGTGTGCGGTTGGCTACTGTCAATCACGTAGGGATCGGTCTGGAACTGCAAAGATGCTAGGGAAAAAAAAAAGTTAGCCATGCTGTGGACATAATGTCCCTCCAGTAATGTAGTCTGGTGCATACATAATTGGCAATTGGGCGGCATGAACGGGATATTGCAGGGAGCTTTCTTTCACTAGCAGTGACTTGAGGAACATGTGGCCGGCCACCAGTGCATCTGGGATTCAGACAATGGGTCATTCTACCGGGAGACGAGTCCCAGATCACATCGACACTATTCGTCTGCCGGGGGTTTTTGTGCGTGCAGAGAGTCAGCAAAATAAATCCGTCCTTTTTCCTCTTTGCCTCCACTGCACTCTGTACGACATTGTGGTCATCTCCCTTGGACGTGATAGGAGTAGGACAGGAACGGAGAGGTTGGCCGGTTCGACCTCGGCCCTTCATGGACCAGGAAGGCCAGTAGAAGGCCAGCCCCAATGGCAATAATTACGCCGCGGGTGTCGAGATAACGGGCAGTCGCAAGCGTCACTCGTCCACCAGACGCCTATTCTTAGCCAGAGACGCAAAGCTGCTAGGCGTCATCTCGGTGAGCTTGTGCAGAGATGGTGACAAATTCGGAGCATAAGCAAACAGCGCCATCGTGATGTGATGCGATGCGCGAGGAATGATCAGCTTCGACCCGGTAATCTGTCCGATTCCCTGGACAAACTCCAATCCGCTCTCCATCACAGAGTTCCTATCTTTCAGTCGCACCTCGACAAACTCGGTTTCCGTTCTCCAGGCGGGAATCTCGCCAGGGCCGTGCCGTAGTCCTGATCCACCAAGCGGGGATTGCACGACTCTTCGGCCGTGTTGTGATCCCTGCGCCTTAAGTTCAAAGACCAGCACGGAGCCGAACACCAACGGCCTGCTGAGGATAATCGTGAACGAGAATTTAACTTATATCGCGGGTCTCCTGTGTCCCTGGGGACCGAGATACACTCGCAGCTATCCCGCTCCTTTTAACCGGGGCCCTGTCGACACTAGCATCCGCACCAATTATCACGGTCTGGATCGGTGGCTTTCGTCTCACACTGTCAGAGCAAAAGGTATTGTTCCCCCAGTCATCTGCTATCGTCTGGATTGTCATCACAAGCGACCCCGCACTCTCCCGATCTTAGACTTCCATATTTCTCTTTGCGCTTCTGTCCATCCTTGTCTATTTGATCCAACCTATGCCTGTCAGTTGCGCCCTGTGGAAGATATATCCCCTTTTTTGACTTACATCACCGATCACTTGTGGCACTGCTGGTGGTGCAGACTTGACCGCTGGTCCATCGGTTGGGTTGCTAAGCTTCCCGAGCTTTGCTTCTTTAGCAATCGGTCTGTCACCCGAGCCGGGGCGCATGGTCGTTGAGTAGGACAATCTAGTTTTTCTTTTCTTTTCTCGACTGCTTTTTTCCTTATTTCCCTCTCTGCTTGACCTTGCACACGGTCTAGAATTGGTCGCATCCTTGTTTGTTTTGCCACTTTGTAAGGTCCAAGAGCCTGGATCCGCCCAGATAACTATCATCCTGTATGGCATATCTCTCCAGAAGCTTCCCGCATCATTAAGTCTTGCCGACGTCAATCCAAGCTTTTTCGCCGACATAAACACCTAACGTTTGTACTCTATCTGTCAACAGGAAAGGCCCTTTTATTTCTATCGCAGCTTCATCTCAAACCCCAACGTTGCTCGCCTGACAAGTCGGATAAGTCGGCTTGCCAAACCTGTCCAGGTTACTGAAACTGTATATCTCGAAACGCGAGAGGTGAACATAAACAGTCAAGAGTACTCGACCTCTTGCTGGTGACAACGCTGGACGTGGGGGTGAAAGTGTTGGTTTGGTCCATCGGTCAAGAAGCAAATCACACGCTGCAATTCCTGAACGGAGCTATAATATCACCACTTGTGGTATCGATATTCGAGCTTGGAACAATAAAACAAGATTCCTAGATAAAAAAACATCGCGGAATCTATCGAAGAAGGAAAAGGGGGATATCGAACGTGCGTATATGCTGACTGTCCTCCTGAGTTCCGCTCTTTCCCAGCTCAGATCCACGTGCTGATGTCCACCTGATTTGGTGTCTTTAGTTATCCAAGCGAATGCAATTCCAGTCCCATCTTGAGATCCGCTGAGTGTCGTGTCATGTCCTTATCAGATATTTCGTGGAGCAATTTCGGGCCTTACAGTCAGCCATCTCACGGCGATCCTCTCTCCCCGCACGCTGTTCCTCCAAATTACTACGCCGACGCTGCCCCACTCGCCCTACAACTTTCTCAATTCACCTCCGTTCTCTCGCGGGGGAACTTCAATCCCGCAACCATGGAGCTCTCGCCGGAGGAGATGGAGCGTTTTCAGAAGCTCTCGAACGAGTACGAGCCGGACATACAGGTGAGCAGTTCTGTTCCGTCTGAGGGAGCCAACACTCACGGATCATCAAACATAGGGACCTCTTGTCTCGCAGAAACAACCAAGTCAGAACATAAGCGTCGAGTACTCCAATGCGGATCCGACTCTTGCCACCAAAACCAGAGTATGTTTGTTGTAGGACGTGAAACAGCTTTTCAGCATGCTCGAGATATCTGACGTCGATAGACCCTTGCCATCACACATCCTTTCTCGCGGACCATGAAAGGGGACGGCAACTGTGGTTGGAGAGGTATGATTCGGACGTGTACGATACGCATGATATGAACCATTGGCTTACAAAATCTAGCTGTCGCATTTGGCTATTTCGAGAGTCTCTTCGCCCTCCGCGACACGGTGCGTGTCGAGCAGGAACTGTTGCGGATCAAGAGTCTGAGCCGGTTGCTTGATCAAGTGGGACAATCGGAGCACCTCTACGAGATATTTGTTGATGCTACGGAGTCTCTTCTGACGAACTTGATAAGCGAGATCCATAAAGGCATTCAGAGTAATTCCTTTGACGATTCTTTCCTGCTAGAGGCATTTAACAATGAGTATGAGTCGAGCGCCATAATCACCCATTTCAGGGTCAGTAGGCTACTTTAGATACCTCCCCCATGCTGCTGTTTCTTCTATCTACACCTCCATTCATGTTACATCAAAGCTGACATTTTACGCCCTTGCAGTTGCTGACTAGCGCTTGGATGAAATTAAATCCCCATCGATACCAAGCGTTCCTCTCCATGCCTCTCGATTCATACTGCGCCACCAGAGTCGAAACTGTCAAAACGGAGATCGACGAAGTCGGTCTCCAGGCCCTCGTAGACGGAGTCATCGAAGGCTCAGGGTTCGCGGTCGAGATCCTGTATCTGGATCGTAGCGAAGGCGATGCAGTCACGCCCCATGTCCTGACCCCGAGCAGACCTAGTCCTGCCACCATCAGGCTTCTATACCGACCGTGAGTGCTTCCAGTCCATGATTCTGTATTCCCATGGCGCTAATGATATTCAGGGGTCACTATGATCTTATCTACCGGGCCGAGCCGACGGTCAACATGTCCCCTGTAGTCAATTTCCAGTACGGAATGACCACCAACTATTCCCCGTGGGACCAAGGAGCCCTGTCCTTCGACGTCAACCCTCATCTAATGGCAGTGCCGAATCTGATGATGGATCCTTCCTTCGCCTTTGGCGCGAACACGATGCCACCAGCACCTCCGAGCCCATATGTCGTCTCTCCACCAAATAACTTCTATCCTCCCCCTGTCTCTGCTCAACCACCACCTCCGCCTCCGCCGCCTCCAGTGATGCCATCATCCCCGCCACCCAGCCTGCCCATGGTGAACCGGTCGTCTGATGGGCCGCAGATAAGACTGAACCCGCTTGTGATGAAACCGAACTTGAGCCACTCGCTTCCTGTGACGACCCCATTCAAGAAGTATGTGTATTCTTGGGGTGACAGTTTCATTCACCATTTGCTGACCGTTATGTTCTAGCTCTCCCTACAATCAGGCTCACTTTCAGAACTCGGACTTCGAACCCATACACTGGGAGCCAAGCGAGCACCGTAAATAAACAACAACCCTCCTGCAGTAACGACCGTCCCACAGCAGAACGATTGCTGCACCATCAATTCCCCCACTGAATTCCACGACGAAACACGAATGACTTCCAAAAGCCTCCTAGACAGAATGATACACTTTATCGGCGCTCGGGCTGTTGCCAGTCAATACGCCCTCGCTTATTCCGAACACCCTCCTTATGACTGCTTGTGAATGAACCTCCATTCTACGAATTTCTGATATCTCCTTCTCTTGTCGATGTTTCAGCGACTGTCAATGCATGGCGTTTCTATGTATCTAGCTCGCTGGGCGTTGTATCCTGCCCGGGACTTTCAATTGGACTCTTTTTTCTTTTTCTTTTTCTTTTCTTTTCTTTTTTCTTTCTTTTCTTCCGGTGTACCATTTTCACTCTGTGGTGCGGTTTACGTTTGCGGTTGATTTATTACTATTATTACCCTCTAGCCAGTTTGTTGATCAGGCGGTTGTCTTTGGTTTCTTTGCCCGATAGCGGTTTGAGATGCTCGTACGAATCTTTACCTAATGACCATACTATGCTATTGGTCCTGGGCTTATTTTCCATGAATGTCATCGATTACCTTTCTGCTTATCCATTCCTGGCACTAGTGCAGTCGTATCCATGTTGTAGATCAGACTAGTTGGCATTCTAGTCAGATCAATGAAGCCAAACCTTGAAGCCAGTGGGAGCGCCTGTAACAGCTGGTACCGGAGATAACCGTGGCGGGAGTATCTCCGGGCGGCACCACAAAGCTCCCCGCGGTGACAGCCATGGATAATGGTTTACTAGTTAACTTGCGGATAGTAAACCAGTGAAGCTTGTTCACTAATTCCGTTAGTTTGGTTGAATCCAGTTAAGTGGCTAAGGTGCTGGCGGTAGTCTATTGCTTTTTTTACTTACCCCAGATTAATCAAGCATTGCTCCCCTGAGAGCTCGGCCGCCTGCCAGGCTGTGCCAGGCCGATCATCAGCCACCATGGCCCTTCTTTCACCCTCGATGGCTCAACCACCTTCGTCCATCCAGCAATCGTGACTATTATCGAATCGAAAGTATGATGACGGAATGTATGTGCATTTTCCTTAGCCCCCTGTTTTTGGTTACTGCTGCTCTCGTTCTCCGCTAACCAGTGTAAACAATCTCCAGGGTCGAACTGCCTGTGCCTGTGCGTCTTCGACGGGCCATCGTCCTCAATGATGTCTTGCTGGTCAAGCGTATAATCAAGAATAACCCGGATTACATGTATAACCCGGATTTCGCAGATAAGAGCAATACCTCGTTGCATCTCGCGGCGCTTCATGGACATGTTGATATCGTCGTATGTTGTGTTATCCTTTTTTTATCTCTTCGTCTTTTCAGCTTCTAGTTAGATGGAATGGACACAAGGCTAATACAAAAATCCATCTAGAGACTCCTCATCGCCCTCGGCCACGACTCCTGCACCCCCGTCCTCCTGAAAACTGGCTACAATTCCGCTCCAGGAATCAGCCTGAACACTGACTCTGAAACTCCCCTCCATCTGGCCGCTGCAAACGCCCACCCTGCCTGCGTCCATTACCTCTGCCATGCCTTCCCCCACGCGATCGACTGGCCCGACCGAAACGGCCTGACGCCGCTGATGCTCGCCGCACAGAGCTCGAACCCGGCAAATATCATCCCGCATAACCCATCGCTCATTGAGCCGCGCTCGTCACGGCCCCGTGCCGCTTCGTCCGCCTCAGCTGCCGAAGACACATCCACGCTGAGCGTGTTACTCTCGCATCGAGCGTCAGTAAGCTGTGTTGATTTCGCGGGGAACACGGCCCTGCATCATGCGAGTGCGTGGGGTAACTTGAAGGCCGTGCGGGTGCTTTTGGCATCTGGAGCGCAGCCGTTGGCGCTTAATACGGCGAGTTATACACCGCTGGACTATTCTATTACGGGACAGGCGGCGCAGTATTACAAGAGCCTGTTCGTGTGGAGAGAGGAGGATGAGTCGGAGGAGGAGGAATCTGGGGAAGAAGGGGAAGAAGGGGAAGAGGACGATGAAGAGGGGGAAGGAGACGACGATGAAGATGACGATGACGAAGAAGAACAACGTCAACACGTTCCAGTTCCGAGACCCCTGATGAATGGCACCGTGCCAAAGACGTCTACGCAGACATTCCCGGGCATTAGACTCGTTACGGAAGATGATGGGTGAAGGTGATATGGTATATACATATTAACAGGACAGCACCGCAGCCCAATCCCCATTCTCCTCCTGGTATCTATTTTCTCTTATCACTGAATCATATAACTCAGGACTACAGCACAGCACAGTACAGTCACCACCTCTAGCGTCAGCGTATATCAAGCAAGCATCTGCAGGCGTTGTCTTTTGGTGTCAGAATTACCTTTGACTTTGACTTTATTTCAGCTATGTTTCTCCGATGGTCAAGCTTAATCTTCTGCATATCATCTTACATGTCGTATACATGTTTTCCCAGCTTTCTGTATAAAATTTTATAAATTATTCTAGAATGTCACTAGGCAGGAATTACATGGAGTAATGCTATTGCTCTTCAAGTTATCCATGTATATCAATTAGGAGACAGAGAAAGAGAATGTCTGGTTTTATACTTCACCTTGAATCTTCTTATTCCATGGAATATCGTCCGTGAACATTATATTTCCTTTATTTCGTTGCTATTTCCTTCCTTCCTTTCCTCCTTTTATCTTTTTTCTCGGACGTTACACAAAAGAAGAAAAAAACAGAAGTCGAAGCTGAAGCTAAAGCCAGAACAGGACAGAGCAGAACATCTCTTCTAGAACGAACATATTTTACATGGTGTAGGAAAAATGTAAAAATGGAAACTAATGACGATTCCACATGGGTAATCCCCATTATACAACCAGGACGACGCGACGCGATGCCACCTTTCGTACATACTCGTGTTCGTACTCACAGCAAACATCTAGTAATAGCAGTAATCCATCTCCGTACACATACACATTGCAGCTGCCACGTTGGGGAGGGAAGGATGGGATGGGATGGGAGAGGATAATAAGACAATGAGGAATGGTGCAAAAAAGAGAGGAGTTGTCGGTAGCTGCTCAAGTGTCGGATTCTCGACACGCGGCAAGGTAGATAGATAGTATAGCATAGCGACCTGAAATAACGTCGGTCCTTTTTTTGTTTTGTTTTTCCTTTTCCCTTTCCCAACCACTATACATACAACATACACGCCTGAAAAGTTCTATATGCCTGGCGAGGTCTATTTCCTGCGGTTCATCGTCTTCTGGCACATTTCGACCAGGCCAGCCTTGGCTTCGCTCTCGGGGAAGTCCTTGATGGCATCGACTGCCTTGTCGGCGTAGTCCTGGGCCAAGGCACGTGTCTTCTCGACACCGTCGTATCGAGCAACCAACTCACGGGCCTGCATGGCATCTATTAGCATCCATCCTATATTGCATATCAGCTAAAGGCAAAACTCACTCTGTCGACATCGCCCTCGCGTCCAAATCTACGACCAACAAGGGCTCCCAATTCGGCGTTCTCCTTCCAAGCAAACAGCAACGGCGCCGTCGCGAGTCCCAGTTCCAGATCCGCTCCCGCGGGCTTACCCAATTCGGCACCGCTCACGGTGTAATCCAACATGTCATCGACCAGCTGGAAGGCCAGTCCCAGGTTCCGTCCGTACGAGTAGGCAGCCTCCACGACCTCGGGGGCACTGTTTCCAAGCAGAGCCGCAGCGCGGCAGGATTTGCTGATCAGACTGGCGGACTTCAGGTACGTCTTCTGCAGGTAGTAGGAGATCGTGTCCTCAGTAAAGGTCGGGTTGGCGTCGTCCTGTGCTGTGTTTTTCAGCTGCATGAACTCTCCCTCAACCAGGTTGGCGATCACAGTGGACAGCAGCTCCGTCACCTCAGGGTCGCGCAGGCGTGCCAGGGCCACAGAGGCCCGTCCCAAGAGGAAATCGCCGGCCAGGACAGCCATCTTGTTACCAAACTCGAGGTTCGCAGACGTAGATGAGCGGCGGGTGACAGCATTGTCGATGACATCGTCGTGCAGGAGAGAGGCCGTGTGAATCAGCTCCGTGATCTCAGCCAGTCGTCTCTGGGAAGGAAGAACATTGGTATCGTCGGCCAGGTCGTATTTCGTCGGAGCGGTGAGAGGGCTCGTATCGGGGTTGGAGTCTGCCAGGACCAGCGGCGAGCTGATCGGATCACTGACTCTATCCGGATTCACATGGGGCGCATTAGGATTCCTTGGTGCCAATGCAGTGGCCTGGGACATGAGCAGCACGAGGAGCGGCCGTACATGCTTCCCTTCACTTCTGGTATAGTATTTGGCGACCTTATCCAGCATAGGATGTCCCGATCCCAGAAGCTGTCGAATGTTCTTGGTGAGAAATTTCAATTCTTTGCCCACGATTCGCAATGGGTCGACTGAGATGCCCGGCGGAGCTTTCGGCAGGCCCTTGGAGATAATATTCTGCGCCGCAGAGACGGCTGCACCCAGCGGGGAAATCTCCTTTCGCCGGGAAGGACGGTATCCCCGCGCATTGAAGCGTATCCGGGGTGGGAAGACATTATAAGGTATCGACTGCGGGCATGTTGAGCTGGACGATGGAGCTCGTGACGAAAGTAGCAGCCCGGAGGCTCGGACAGGTCGAGCTCGCATGCTCGAGGGTTCGAGGTGTGCAATCAGAGGCTGAGCATATAGAACGATCAAACAGGAGTGACTTCGAATACTGCGAGGTCGAGACCAGGAGGAATTGGCCCGGATGGGTTGGTCGAGTCGCCGAATTTGCTTTCCCAGGTACGGCCGGAGATAGTTGGCGGTGGTTTGTCACTTTCTCGACCAGCTCCCAACTCGGCCCGGAACAACCCAGGCACGGCCCAGTCCGCGACTTCACCCACGGCCACGCAGAAACTCTACAGGATTACAGCCATGGTTATGCCATTTACAGAGACCAAAGAGAAAACCGGTGGCTTCTTGTCTAATGCATGGAAGATTACAAGTCGCTCGGCCAGAAGGCAACCCTGCTGGACTGTACAGACACACCCAAACCATCCCATCCACCCGGGAGAAAAAAGCGAACCATTGAAAAGACGAAGCCATGATGAGACATAACGCAAAGCCAATTCCATCAACATAGTACCATGTGTAGCGGGATGACAGAATAGTAAACATATGCACCTATCTCCCCCATTCCAGCCCGCATTCTACATGAGAAAGCCGGACGAGAGAACAGCAGATCATACAATCCCCACCATTAGATTCCATCAAAGTCACCACCCGCATCATCATCATCTATATCACCCTCCTGGATCTCCTTGACCAGCTCCCGCTCCCTCTCACGAGCCTCCTGCGCATTCTTCAGCTCCAGACGATGTTGGTTCATGGGGAACCTCATGGCCTATAAAGAATATTCAATCAGTCTCTGATGTTATAAGGGGGTTTTCTGCATGTCAGTAACATACCTTGACATTTTCATCGTGGAGGGCCAGGCAAGCACGGATGCGCTCGTGGAAGACTTCACCCGGTTCCCGGGTGGCGTAGATATCACCGACATCCTTACTCTTCATGAAGCCCTGCTCATGGTCAAGGGAAGCCTCAATGACACCGTCCCGAATGGCCTTGGCGACAATGTACTCCGCAGACTCCTCACTCTCCAGGCCCAAGCGGACGCAAATGTCACGCAGAGAGATTCGAGAGTAGGATAGCGACATCATCCGGATACCTGTCTTGATCACGTTCTGGCGAAGACGGAGGACCAAGGTGTATGTGTTGTCCTTTCGGAAGACCTCGCTGTACTTGTGCACAATATCCAGGAATCCGTCGAGATCACCCGCGCTCACAGCCTGCACAAGCAGGAAGTAAGGATGCAAGGCACGCTCAAGGGCAGGCTGACGGAAGAGCGACCGGTCCGGAATATCTCCCATCAAGAGCTCAACCACGATAAGGAGCTTGGTGGAGGCCTGGTAGAAGCCGCCAGCTGTAGGAGTCGTCGGCGACTTGCGGGTTGCTCCAACAAGATGGCCATGGGCGTCCGTGTACTGCAGTTGGATGGCGCGAAGTCGACCCAGATAGTACAGATAACGGGCAATCTGGTTATTCGAGGCAGTGGCAGGGAATTGATTGTGGGAAATAAGGAGATCGGCTTGGGAGATATGAGACGTTGACAGGTAGTTGCGGAGCAGCAGCGTCGTCACACTGGCCTGAGTGTCGATATCTTTTCGAAGAACCGCCGTTCGCAGCGCCGCAAGCAGGGTGGGCCGGATCGAGATGACGGCAGCTGCTGGGGACGGAGGAAGAGGAGACAACTGTTCAAAGAAGAGGGAGTAGTAGAAATACACGCGAGCCGCAAGAGAGTCCAAGGTCCTCCGGTTCAGCGTCCGCAGTCGGTCGACCAGAGCGTTCGAGAATCGGGCACCCGTCTGGACCTCCTTGTTGTCGTAGAGATAGATCTGGACGAGGATGGAGAGATAGATATCGACTTCCGGGAGGATGTCTCGAATGGCGGGCTTCGGCTTGTCGGAGTCGAGTTCCATCTTTGAGGTGGGCGCCGCGTACTTGTAAGCGTCCGCCTTGCCGATGGCCTCCAGCAGATACGAGGCTGTCGAACTCGAGCTGGGATATGTGTCCACCACAACCTCTGCCAACACATCCTGGGTGAGGTATTTCCGCATCGAAGAGATCGACCGCAAGACCCGGAGGGTAAATCTGGGGTCAAAGTGGGTCACTGCGCGCTCCAGGAGAACGAAGTTGGTCTTGATATCTGTAGGGGATAGCAAACGGCATTAGCATGATCGAGTCCAGCAGGTATCCCAGAGCACCAGCGCCGCCCTACCTTGCACTGTCTTCTCGTATGGGTCGACTTCAGGCTCCTTCGCCTCCTCCTCGGCGCCCTCCATGGCGACGTCTTCTTCCTTGTCCTGTCCGGATAATCTAGAACCCTTCGAGGGGGGCACTACAACAGTCATCTTCTCGTCACCATCGCGATTCGTGCTGTTGGAGCTTGACGATGTAGGCCCACCTGCCGTATCCTCTTCCATGACCACATCATCCGAACCATTCACGCCATTCTCTACACGCTCAGCGCCATTGGCATGCGGCTGCTCGTTCCCACCCATCTCGGAGTTTGCGTTGCTCTTCGCGCCCTTCTTGGCTGGAGCGGCCTTGGCTTTGTTCGCCGCAGACCGGGTCGTCGGGGCAGCCTTGTCCTTGGAGCTCGAACTCTGGGATCCGGAGCGTGTCTTCTCACCGTTCGCCGACGAGGAGGGGTCGGCCTTGCTGTTCGACCTTAGAGAACGTCTCTCGGCCGGCATCTTTTCCAGCTGGGAGCTCAGTTCACACGACGGGGACCAACAGCACCAGCGAGGAAGGGGAGACCGAGGTCCAGAACGGAACAAAAAGCTTCCAGGAACTAGCCAGGGAGCTTCTGCTGCGAAGGACGGCTGGAAAAGAAAAAATGATAAAATAGATGCGCTTGTGGAGGTGGAGGCAGCGTGGATGGGGGGAGGTTGATGGTGAGGTGATGTCAAGGCAGAGGGCGAGAGGTTCAGGTCAGGTCAGGTCAGTTGGGACAGTCACAGTCAGCAGGGGCTTACTCATCGCTCGGTGCCTGAGATAACTAGACAGCGCAGCAAAGCCAGCACAGCATAGCACGGCAGGGTTAGTTGTACAGGTCCAGTTATTTTATTGATTTATCTACTTATTTATCTAAATAGTGAATTAGTTGGTTGGTTCTGTCTTCTGCTGGATCAGACCAGAATATGTTCAAGGGCTGATGATGCGTTCTCGTAGCCTGGAAGCTCTGTCTGCCTGAGGCAGAAACAGCTGTTCTGGCTTGGCGCTGGCTTTGTTGACTGAAGCACATCGCGATGCTCTCTTTCCCCTCATCTTGTCGAGAACTTGGAGATTGGCGATAAACCAGTGTTTGTTTTACCAGTGGTGTGCTCATATCGAATCCTCTACCCCCTCCACCACAGTCAATTGCAGCCATGTCTCTCCTCGATAACCATCTCGAGCAGATCTCTCTCTCCTCCGCTGCCATCGCGGAGCTCCCGTGCGTATCCCCGCCATGGCTGGTATACTCGATAGGATGTAGACATTGCTAACGAAAGCCGTAGTTTCCCTCCGCCCCGGATGTTCACCACCGCACTGCTCAGTCCCCACGACATCACTGCTCTCATCCGCGACACAGAGGTCCATGAACGCGCTCTCTTCTCCATCGACCCCGCCGCAAAGCCCCTCAAGTCGGGCCAGCGGCGAATGACACGAAGAGGGACGATGTTCCCGCCTGAGAGCGAGGGAGAGTCCATGGCGAGTCGCATCTATGCGGCGAGGAACAACAGGAATCAGTCCGCCGTCGCGAGAGTACTGGGGACCGATATGATGGAGGAGATCAAGAAGTCCACCGGCACATCTACGCGAGCGCCTCGTGGAGAGATCAACATCGAAGTGCTTCTGCGGGGGGCTGAGATCTTGTGTAACGTGTACCCCATCCCGGGTGCCTTTGACAAGATCTCGTCCCTCCGATACCGCCACGAGCAGATTTCTGAATCAATCGCCCAGCTTGAAGACCGCGTCGCGGATAATTCGGCGCAGCTGGAGCAGATGAGCCGCGATGATGGGGATTACTACAACCATGCGGAAGCAGTCGAGAGCCAGCCAGGGGTGCCAGATGTCTCAGACGAAGATATCCAGCGCGAGCTGGAGGAGATCAGAGAACTGGAACGGAGGAAGAGGGTTCTAGAGGACCGAGTCAGCGGCATGGAAAGAGACCTGGGCGGTCTCATGATGCGATGAGTATTCTTATCATCGAATTCGGCATGTTACGTCGAGTTCTCCTCAGAGTACATTCATCCTGGCGATCAGACGACACCAGTGCGGCAATTATAGCTGACTCGACCGTCAGCATTGTTTGGCCAAACAGGTTCATTCTAGTCAGAGCACGACGCATAGAATGGACACACTCCTCCGCAGTCAGAGGACGCTGTTCCCACTGTCTGGAAAAGATAGCCTTGCTGCGGAGTACAGGCCCTTCAGCATGCATCATACTGCATGCACAACTTCTATGCGATAGGCCCACTACATTTACAGCCATCTATCTAAGAAAGCTCTCTGCAAACTGACGCTATGCATCAGCTGGAGAGATACGCTCCGTGCATATTTCCTCCTATCATCTGCAAAGAGCAACGGCGGATGGGGGCACGCCACGGCTTATTCCTGGCTTTCATCGAGAATAGTATTCTGACTGCTTTAGAGCTGCAGTTGCTCTACTTTCATTGCAATAGATCCACCATTTTCGCATTAACGGGTTGGTTAGATATCCCCAAGGGCATTTCTGTTTTCCAAATAACCCTGGCATATGTCCATTTATCAATAAAACCAAGGGTCAGATTAACACATCAATGTTACCGCACATACATCCATTCTGGATCATGTTAACGGTCTGATATAATAAAAGACAATAACATTCACATTATCATGTATTTGATTCATTTATCTACTGTAGAACTCTCCTCTAAATCACAACCTCTAATCAGCACAATCTAGGTATCATGTGTAGCGGTATTCTCTTTGCCGTTCTGAATGGATAAGAACAGAATTAACATCGGTCAAATTAAAATCTAGAAATTACATTTCTCTCGAAAACTTCCTTCGATGGCGTTCTTACTGATGATGCCAGTCTATTGATTCTTTGTTCTCAACAATCCAGCATGGTGCTTATGTGCACACATCTGCCCTGTCACCTCGTAGTTCACTGATCACGGTAAATTGAAGTGCAGCCACAACATGTAGATAACAAGCCGATATCCAGAACATTGTCCAACATAGAGTGTGATCAATTTTTGCCTAAAACCCTCTCCTTTGGAGCCTGAGGTCGCGGACCATCGACGCTGTGGTCGAGCCAAGACTCCTCCCGACGTCGAACCTCCGCGGATCGATATCCAACATCATCCCGCCGCAGCTTCAGCGCCTTCGCCTCCGTCACGTCGGGCCGTGCATCTGTCTGCTATTCCATCGGTCGCTTCTGGCTGAGAAGCTTCTTTAATCCTTTCTCGAGACTCCACGACGCTGACTCGGTCAATCATCCGGCGGCGTCTTTCCTCGACCGGTACAGGGGACCAGCCTATCGCGAGAACCAACAGCTTTTTACAAAGCCGGCCACATCATGGATGGCTCTGGAGCTGCTTCGGGCCAGCCCATTGTTCCCCCTCAGCAGCAGGCGCAGCTGATTCGGACTGATCAGGTGCAGAAGCTGCCGCATCTCAACGATCAGCAGAAGGCCCAGCATGCCCAGCTGGTGCGCAACCTGTGGGAGATACTTAACAGTCGTGATCCGCAGAGCCCGGAGTATCAAACTGCGCAGCTGAAGCTCACGCAGTTATCACAGAATCTGATGAAAGGCATGCGGCTCTTTCAACAGAACCGTCAACAGCAAGCCCTGCACCAGCAGCAGGCCCAGGTCGCCGTCGCAGCCCAGCAAGGCCAGCCGGTTCAACGCCCGCAAGCCGCGAATCCGCAATCGTTCAACCAGCTTCTACCCCAAATCCAGCAGAAGGTCAACACCCTGCACTTCTTTTTTCCTCCGAACATCAGCAAAGAGCAGACACAGACGTGGCTGCCTGAGGCAAGGTTGCGATATGGAATCGCGCTGCAGAAGCAGGAGATCGGACGGGCGCGTATGAATGAGCTGCGCCAGCAGTTCGCGCAGCGACAGAGCGCCGGGAACGTGACGCAGGAGGAAATGCAAGAGTTCAAGAATCGCCAGATGGCGGCGGAGAAACTGTTTCGTGAAGGGAGTGACTTCCTCAACAAGTTCAAGGAGCAGCAGGAAAGCTTCAAGGCCCAGCAACAGAATCAACCCATGAACCGGCCTGCAGCGCCAAATGCGCCCATCCAGGGACAGCCACAGCAGGCTGCTCCTGACCAGACTCAAGGTGCTGATGCTCAGGCTCAGGCTCAGACTCAGGCGCACGTTCAGGCGCAGACTCAAGCGGCGCAAGTTCAGTCTCAGGCTCAAGCAGCGCAGGCTCAAGCTCAAGCTCAAGCGCAAGCTCAAGCGCAAGCCCAGGCTGCTCAGAATCGTCCAGCAAATGCTCCTGCTCAGATGCATCCAGGTCAGACCCAGCCTCCAGCGGCACATACGGTCAACTCTGCGGTAAATGCCGCTCGAGCCGGGCAGGCGGCGATGTCGCCTTCGACTTCCCAGCCTGGACAGACACCGACGTCGCAGGGCCAGGCGCAGACAGGAACACCTCAGCCAGGACAGATGGGTACACAGCCTGGATTTCACCAGACACCAGCTCCGCAGGCGGAGAACACACCAACACCTGGGAGCGTCTCTCAGCAACCTCCGAACCAGCAAGGCCCGCCCCGTCCATTGTCACATAAAGCCGCCATGGCACAAGCCGCCCAAAACTACACCAACTATAACAACCAGCAGCAGCAGCAACAAACACCAAACGCTAATCAACCAGCTGCCAACACTCACGCGCATCCCCAGTACATCAACAACAGGCCTCCTGAAGCCAACACCCGCAACGTAAACATGGCTATTCCGAAGAACTTGAACGTCCCTCCTCCAGAGCCTGTCTCTATGGGCCCTGCTCGCCCTACCTTGTCTGGAGGTCCCAGCCACGGCGCGATGGGCATGATGGGCCAGCCCGCCATCCAGAAGCACCCTGGTTATGTTCTTGAAGGCGAGGGCCAGCGCGTCCTGAGCAAGAAGATGCTCGATACTCTGGTTCGCCAGGTTACCGGCGGTGGCGAAGGTGAAGGACTCACTCCTGATGCTGAAGAGGTAAGAACCTGCTATCTCCTGATAGACTGGATGTCAATGAGCACATCTGCCTTCTTGGATATCAACTAACGTGAGCCAGTTCATTCTCCAAATGGCGGACGACTTTGTTGACGATGTGATCACCGCTGCTTGTCGCCTGGCCAAGCTTCGTCCGTCGTCTACTCTGGAGATCCGCGACATCCAGCTGGTTCTCGAGCGCAACTACAACATGCGCATCTCCGGGTTCTCGACCGACGACCTGCGCACCGTGAAAAAGCCGCAACCATCTCAGGGATGGATGCAGAAGATGTCCGCCGTCCAAGCCGCCAAGGTCACCCAGGGCAGGGTCGAGTGATTTGTTGGACATCTGCTTCCGCAATGCGGTCTACACCGTCGATTTCACGAAAATAAATGTATCATTGGCGTTCTCAGGACTAGGATTATCTGAACGGTTCCAGCATGGTATCTTGTTTTCCCGTGGCGTCAGGCTATATTTGTTTTGATATCTGGAGTTTCTGTTGTGTGGAAGGAAGGCGCTCATTATGGGGTAGTCTCAGGACGAGAATGTTCAATAGCGACAACAGATAGTTAACTAATTCTCAGTCCGACTTGCTACAATACCTTCACATGCCCCTCTCTCGTAGCTCACATGAGACAGTAGTAAGAGTCGCTCATTAACACCCCTCATATCATCAGTCTTAACTACCTCTTACCCCCAGCTCGCCACCGTAATTCTCATCTGTTAGTCCTCTCGCTTCAGATACATCATTAGGCTAAATAGCCATATTCATCTAGTCCTTCATGTCATATCATATAACAACCAAACAACACAGCACAGCACACAGAACACGGACCCCTTAATTTCCCATCTAATATCAACCACTTTTCTTTTTCTTCCTTAATCGCAGGCTCCAACGTCACTGATTCTTTTGGCTCTTCTCAAGACAAAAATGAAGTAATCAATTCTCTTTGTTGTGTAATTTCCTCTTTCTAAAATTAACTAACATATGTGATAATATCCCATCCATTCCAGATTATCATAAGATACCTACTTCGAACGAAAATCGAACCGAATCGAATCGAATCGACTCAATACTTTCCTAAAACTATATCTTCCTCTCTCTTTTCATTCATTCTTGTTCTTTCTTCATGCTAGTTAGCTAGGTAACTACTGAGTCTAGTTGTTGATTGACAATTTTGTATCGGGAGCAAATAACCTCAGCAATGTATCCCTGTCAAGACTGTGGCTTATCTTATCCCATACTACAGTCTGTGCTACGAGTAGTAGTGGTAGTAGTAGAGTTAGGATCGAGCCTAGGTTGATTAGCTAGTATGTATGCGATTAACTGATTCAGCAGGGCTGACATGCATCACAATGTACAGTAACTAGTTACGTATCGAAACCATCCAGAGTAACGATTCTACATTACCCCTAACGAAGACACAAAAAGACGGGAGACAGGCTCGAATCGATCGAATCGCATGACATTGGTATCATTTTAGTTAGCTGACCTTGCTATGATCTATTTTCTTTCGACTGAATGGTTTGCGCTAAAAGGGAGAACTCAACCCAAGAAAGGCACGTCTCGCGAAACGCTTCAGATCCGAACACAAAGGAGACGCAAAAGGACAACCCGACGGAACGACAAGAAAGTCAACAATAAGAAAGAAAAAAAGGATGAGGAAACACAAAATGAAATTACATGAGAGACTCCGCGATGCAATATGTAGAACTTGTTATGTGATACAGTAGGAAAAGAAAAGAGAAAAGGGGTAGTTGGAGGAAAAGGACTGCTAGCAGGGGCTTTCCAAGCCGGTCTATAACGTGATCGGGTAGGGGTTTCATACCCAAACTGGAGTAGACGAGGGAAAAGAACAAAAACAAGAAAAAGGGAATATCTTGCAGTACGCCGTAGATTGCAACCGGCAGACGGTATATGGTCTCGATCCGGACATCCAAACGAGCCTTGAAAGAATGATTAATAGGTCGCTCAAATGCGCAACTGGGCGCTGGCCAAGCTCGAAAGATCGGTCACAGTTCGTAAATGAAAGACGATAAGTAGGAGTAATGAGATACAACAGATGCCAAAGAGTACGAGGCATGCAGACAAGGAGCGCCGATCGTGACAACATCAACCCGACGCCTAAACCTGCTGAATTTGCGAACGCAGCACAACTGCACGGCTAACAGCAGCAGAGCAAGGATATGGTGCATGTAGATATGACATGAACGAAAGCGGAATAGTCTTTTGGTGAAGAAAAGGTTCATTGCTCGAGAAAAGCTCCGCGCAATGATTCAATGGCGCAAAATGATCAAGTCGGGAAGGTCATCATGAGGGAAACTCATCGTTCTGCTTGGAGTCGTCCATTCTCGCGGTAGTCGACCCCGTCGCTCTTTTCGGTCAACGTGCCTCGCCGTGCACGCGGGTGGTGGCCATTTGCCTGGCCTTGAGGACTGACTCCATCTTTCTCGGGGACGGGCGGTGGTATATAGACTGGGCTGCGCTCATTCTGGCCGGCGCTGCCAGTGCTGCCCGCTTCACCGTCTTCCTGGACAACAGGCAACGTGGAGGGTCCGACACTCGATGCATCCGTGGGATCTCGCATGGTGGTCAGAGTCCGCGTTTGCGGTTCTGGGCCATCCTTGGCTGCCTGTTTCTCCGCTGCTCGCATCGTCCTTTCAACGGCCGGTTCATGAAAACCCTGGCCTCGTGCCGGGTCCACATTGGGTTCGCTAGACGCGCGAGCCTGATTTTGTCGTTCAGCCTCTTCTTTAGACATAGTAATGCCGGTGATAAAGTTGATGAAACGCTCCCCATAACTCTCTGGCGGTACAGGCGATATTTGGGTCCGGTTGTGTGAGAGACCTTTCCAGAAATGTTCTGCCTTCTTCACCATCCCGTACTGTATATAGAGTTAGTATAATGCTCCGATATATAGACCTAATATGCAACTTACGTGAGTCAGACAGTCGATGATTCCCAGGTAATAGATCTCATCTCCCGGTTGGCCATTCTCATGGGTGGCTCTGAAACCACCGTCATCGGAGTAGAAAACGAGATTCTTCCTCTCGTCCAGAATCTCGTCCGGCATCCGTGCCGCAGTCTGTTCTAAGGGCACAGGTCGTTCCCGCTGGAGCGTCATCCTCAGTTCTCGAGCTTTCCGGGCGCTCTCCAGCTTGGATGGCGTCCGCGTGAGCATGCTGTGGCTCTCGTCGTCATCGCGGTCGCCACCAGGTTGGAAAACCTGTAATGTCTTATCGCGGAGTTTCTCCTCATTCCCTTTCTGCAGGTCGTGAATACCCACTAATAGCGAGTAATCCATGATCTTCAGCTTCTGCAGTAACCGCACATCTCGCTTCAGCTGGGCAATGAAGATCTCCTTCTTCATCGGGCCGCACTCCAGATGTCGATTTCTCCGGAGCCAGTTGAGGTCCTTCATCGTCGCCCGCGGATTCTTCTCCAGGTCCTCCTCGCGCAGATCACGGCCGATCGTTGAGCCTTTCAGATCATACATCTGGTGGATGTCTCGATGGGGCGGGAAGAGGTTGTTCATGACGACAAAATGGATCTTTCGACCGTAGGCCATCTTGACCCGATGCAAGCCGTAGAATTGGGAGATTAAGGTATTAGGGTTGTTCATGATATGGTGGTAATAGTCACGGAGGATCCTCCGGAGCAGCTTGTGCTCGGAGTGGTGTATCGTCTTGATGATGTACTTGTAATCTCTCGAAAAGTAGAAGAAACTCCCACTCTTGCCGGGGGAACCCAACTCGGAAAGAATGTATTTGCTCGTGAGGGACATGAGATAATCGGCGGGGTCGAGCTTGAACTGCGCTCGTAGCCGTCTAAACACCCAAGGTGCGTAGTCTTTGAATTTGAAATCGTATTTGGCAGACGGTGTCAACTCGTTGCCGGTTCTGCTTGGGTTAGAATGGATGCAGAAGAATCGTCAGGGATCCACAACTCACATATCAAAGGAAAACTTCTGCTTCGCTTCAAAATCCGCATCGGTCAACTCCCGATCCATCTTTGCGTTGATCCGCGACACAGTGAACCGGATTCCGGTCAACATGTTGTACGCTGTCACCCAGTTCACATGGTTCTGGTCCACCTTGGTGCCCACAATCACTCGATCGTCGTCTTCCTCCTCACGACGCTTCTTCCTCGCTCTCTTCTGCTTGATCGCCTCCGCCCACCGCGCCGCATCCTCGTCCGGGGGCACTTCTTCAGCAGGGAGATCCGACTGGAGCGATCTCGTCGTCCGTCGAGCCAGGCTCATTGACGTCCTCCGCATGCCTCCTGTCGGGGAAAAGCGACCACTGGCGGTGGCTGTGTCCTCAGACACTTCTCTGCTGTTCCTGCGGCCTGTACTCGTCCGGGGCACCTGAAGGGTATGTCGATATGCGAGCCCCTGGTTCGGAGCCGTCTGGCTACTGTCCGAGGGCGACGGTACCGGAGGGGACGAATATCGATGGCCCGTTCCCGCTCTGCTGCCCGGGGCCAGTCTGTCCGGTTCGATCGAGGAGCGTCCAGGATCCGGAGCCGAAGCCGATACGGGGATGGCCGTACTCTTGGGGTCGATTTCCTCAGAATATCGGGGGTAGTAGTCGCCATTGGTGGTCGGTTTGGAGCCGGCGGAGCGGTAACTAGACGATTCCCCATTCACCTGCGGCGTCGCGGGCAGCTGTTTCGATGTCGAAGCGGTGCCATTCGGCATGTCCGTCGATTTCGTCGTCGCCTGTCCATCCAGCGTGGTCGACCCCCTTCTGGTCTCCTTGCTCTCGCGCACCGCCCCACCGGCCAACGAGTTGGTGCTGCTCTCCTTGGACGGGAGCAGTTCGCGATTATGGGACCCGATACTGGAGCGAGGACCGTTCAGTGAGTATGCGCTGCCATTCTTCAAGTTGCTGAAGAGCGGATGGGGGTCGGACTGATGGGGGTCGAAGTGGCCCGAATCACCATTGGGGGTGTACAGGAAGGTATTCCCGACGGGGGTCTTGTCGTGGGATTTGCGGTGCGGCTGGTCGAACGGATGAGAAGAATTCGTCGTCGCGGTCTGGTATTGACTCTCACTCGCGGCGAAGGATGGCATGGTGACTCGGACGACGAACCAGGGTCAGTGAGTGACGTGAGGCCTGCGTGGGAGACCTCCAGTCTCAGGGACCTCAGGGTGTCTCTCGAGCAGACGCCACGGGAGCAAGCAATGCACAGCAAAGAAAAGAAAGGCCCGTCCACACCGATTTGGGAGAGGAGGGGTTGGTCCAAACGAGAGAAGGGGAGGGGGAGTGAGTGAGAGAGTGTGGGAGAGAGGGAGGGAGAGAAAGAGAGGAGATGCGGCGTGGTGGCCGGGATGGAACTGGAAGCACCGAGCCGGGAGGACCTGGCAAAGTGGTTCAGCGACCGATAAGCATGTTAGAGTCGACCAGGGACGGACTGCCAGGTGGGAAGACGACGACAGCAGGCAGGTCGATGGTTGAGATCGTCGTCGTAATACGATCTGATCTGGTCAGGACAGGTCGAAAGGGGAGGGGGAGCAAGACAGTTCAGTCAGAGTCAAGATCGATCCGAGTCTCCTCGACCGTTGCTGTCACGATGGAGGAAACACGCAGGGCGGGCAGAGAAAGCGAAGAAAGAGAAAAGACCGTAAGTACGGAGTACCAACGGTTAACCAAGTTGATGGACTAGTTCGCTCAGGATTCTTCGCTGGGGGAAATTCTGGCCAAAGGTTGGAGTAAACTTGCGCCAAGCTGGCCCCGGTCGCCCACGCCTTCGCTCCACCAGAAAGAGAAGAGGAGATGCGATTAACTACAGCACAACGGACGGGCAACCCGATTGATTGATGGATAGACTGATTATTGACAGAGCATCTGTTTGCCCTGTCTCTGTCCGTGGTTCAAGTGACGTACGGACCCTGTTGATTTGTCGGGAATATTCCTTGCGAGGAACGAGAACCATTGCTGAACCAAGGGGGCGCAAGCAGATAACTACTGTTTCATGTTGTCCTACAGAATACCCAGAGTGGCATTGCATAAAGTGGCATAGGATCTATCATAAGCATCGTACTCTATCATTATAAGCACTGTTCTCACTATCAATAAATACTCCTCTTACATAGAATTATAAAATAAATTAATCCTCCTCATAACCTGACAATAATACTACCGTTGCCCTCGGAACCGGCTTCTGGGCCTCCCGGCTGTCTTGGAGGCTTCAGGTCGCCCCAGTCTCATTGGCCCATCTGGGGGTCTAGTTGGATCTAGTCCGTCCAGGCTCTGCGGGATCACAATTAATATTAATATAATACCTGAACTAGTCGACTAGTCCTTAGTTGCGGATTAGCTGGTTCGATTAATTCATCGCTGAGCGCTGGTTACGTGTTGCGTGTTGCGCCCCCGTCACGTGGCGGATGAATAACTATCTCAGGCGAATCCATAATACCCTGAATCAGCACGGGGCATATTAAAATATATCAAGAATAAATGAAAATTAATTCCAAGGATTGCAATGATATAGAACTATACTCCAAACCAGTGGATTTCGTCACGCTGCAGCCCTGTCGCGCGCCAACACTCCGCATCCCAGCGAGATATATATAACACATCCCCCCGGAGTGGAGACCAAATGTATATCATTATGCGAACTTCCTGGCAGGGCAACGCAGCAGCCTCCCATCCCTCCCCGTCGTATAATTACATAACTTTAGCTTACCCTCCGTACTTCATGCGATGATCTATCCATGCCCGCTCATCAATACGGTAATTTCCTGTTGCCATTCAACCCATAACGTCATAACTGTCTTGGCCTGGTCACTCCGTATGCACTCCTAGATGCCCTACTCCTCCTAGAGTAACCGTAGCGAATTACCCAGAAAGAAACGTCGATAATCATAGCGTAGCCCTGTCATTACTGAGCACGATAGTTGTGAACCTCAGCCACAGCTGGCACAGCACAGGTACACGAGTCCACGGGAACGGCCCAAGTTCGGCCGATCTACACGTCCGGCCTCCCATCTCAACGCTCCCAAACGGTTTTACAATCACTGAGCACGATCTCCCATACTATCCACTACAAATGTTCTACTGGAACGAAAGAATATAAAAGAATAATTGAACGGAAAAAGAGAGAATTCCCATTTCGCATCCTACAGCTTCTGCTCCAGAGAGTACCAAGCTGACCAACTCAATAGACATGTCCCGTTGCAAGACCCACCACATGACGCCGCCCATACCAACTTTGTCAAAAACAAACTAATCACACTGATATCCCAGAAGTAGCCGCAGCATTATAAGCGCACAAGTGAAAGAATAAGGACCACAAAAAGTTACAAGCTGAAGGAAACTGCAGCAAAACACGCCGCGGACGAGACATCAAAACAAAGTCGAAAACGCATTAACGACGGTGGCATCTTCATGCCTCCTTCTTCTTTGGTGCAGCCTTCCTGGCCGCCGGCTTAGCAGGCGTCTTCGTGACGCGGCCGGACTTGGTCTTGCCGAGGACCTTGGGCTGGTCGACCACGGCGGGAGCCTACTTGATCTCAGTTAGTGATCCCAAACGGTGTTGATATCGCCAGGGCTACCTACCGCGGCAGAGGCCTTGCGAGGCTTAGCTGTGTTGGCCTTGGGCTTCGCAGCAGCCTTCTTGGGGGCAGCGGCCTTCTTGGTCGTGGACTTGGCAGGCTTCTCGGCCTTCTCAGTCTTCTTGGTGGTGGCCTTCTTAGCAGCAGGCTTGGCGGCAGTGGCCTTCTGGGAGCATGCATCAGTACAGATCCAAGATCGAGACTCGAGAAAAGGACTTACCTTAGCAGCGGGCTTCGCAGCAGGCTTTGCGGCGGGCTCCTTCTTGGCCAGCTTCACGGGGCCAGAGGGACCTGCGGGAGGTTGCATCAGCCTCGTGGATCGGAATGAAGGACGCGCATCGCAACGCCGACGCGTAGTCGCGCAAGTAAAGAACACAGTCGCGACGACATCGAGACGATTAATATGTCGCGAAGAAGACAAAGAAAGAGATACATACCCTTGGGCTGGGTGAACTCGCCCTTCTCAACACCGGCCTTGATGGCCTTGTTGAACTGGGCATCGAACGCGGCCTGCGACGTGATGTTGATCTTGTTGTTGTTCTGCACATACTTCTTGATAGACTGACGGCTATCGAGCAGAACAAGACGCGATGTTAGCCTTGAAGATCAGATACAAAAGGGCGCGCGTCTGGACGATGAACGGATCGGACGGGAATCGCGACCGGCACATCAGAGACGAGGAGAAATCTTACCTGCTACCGTTGCGCTCCTTGAGCTGAATCACATAAAAAAGCAAAATTAGTCAAGAGAAGCGACAAGATGACGCGACCAACGGCACGACGCTGGATAAGCTCTGAGGCAGGACATGTCCCATTCCGGGAGTCGAGCTCGAGCTAGCACCCGGCGCCGACCGTGAGAAGTCGCTTAGGCGCGAAGCTGATCAACTTACGCTGATGATAGCATCCTTGATCATATCTATATGGATCGAATCAGCGCTGATTCGCGATCACAGCGATACCCGCATCGCCGGGACGCGACGTGGTGATGCAGAAAGATCAGTCGATACGTACCTCTGTAGGAAGCATGGGTGGCGCCGGCCGTCTTCTTGGACGCGCCGGTGGAAGCCTTCTTGGGGGGCATTGTGAATTAGAATAGAGCTGGAGCTAGTGGATAGATAAGAAGGGCGACTGTAGAAGATCGATCGATAAAAGATCTCGAGATCGAAGAGGATGGAGTTGATGGATGGCAGAAGCAAAAGGTCAGTCTGAAGACGGAAAGGGAGGGCCAGGACCGCGGGGCAGCGCGATTTATAGGGCAGCGGGTGTTGACACAGGATCACACTCACTCACCCCGTCAGTTCCCAGGCTCGCACGCGCCGGACCCCCCGGGCCCCCTCTCGAGTCTGGACAGTGCGAAATTTTGGCATTATTGATGGCTGGATTGATTGATATCGTCCGTGCTTCCTCGTTCTGTTTTGCTTTCTTTTCCGTGTCGCAGCTGCGATCCCGTTACGCGTTCCTCGTCCATAGTTGCTTGTCACTACTTACCTACTTAGCTCATCCTCCCCCATCATCACCCTCGAGCCCGTTGAGACGCTCTCGTATCCAACACACACCATCCGTCCACATTCCATCAGGATAATATTCTCAATAGCTAGTCCCCTAGAAGATTACCCTATTATCTACCTCCTCCCATTTAATACACCCAATTCATCCACGCCGCGCAGCGTTGCAGCCTTGTCAACCAACACTCCGTTCGCGTCCAGATGAATCACAACCCAAGAAGGCTGCCAACTCATCAGGGGCCAGCACTGATGACTTAGTTCCAGAATCGAGATTAAAGCCTAGTTTCATCTTTTCAAAGGACGACAATTCAATTCGCCATCCATTTCAGTCCTGTCGCGCATGTTATGCCTACGGGAAGATTGGATCACTGCCTGGTTTTCCATCCTGTCCCATCCATGGGTCGATCCAGAAGTAGATACTACTTCCCATCCGCGTGACACCCCCGTTCCCGTCGTAGGCAGCTGATCGAATCGAATCCATCTGCATCGTAACTTTGTATTTATTGTGCTGCGTGGAGAAGACCAAGAGAGATATATATCTATCTGAGGGTAGACCTGGGATGGTTATCTGACCTGACTGTGGAGTTCATCGTTGTAGCCGGACTATATTTATTTATCCGTGTATGCACAGTACTGTATCTGCAACGCCTCGCTCGCATTTCCCATCCACGCGCGGAATCAGCCCTCATTGGCCGGAAAAGAAAATCAAGATAGCCAGAATGTAAATCGACAGGTCAACTGAGGGATAGGATAACAACTAAAGGAATGCTTGGCGTTTCGTCTCCCCTGTATAATTCCACGTCCGTGCTGGATTGCTTGCTTGTTACATGCAGGATCAAAGCGCACTTGCAGAGTTGGAATAACCTAAGTCATAGGAATAAGAGGTATAGCTCGGTAGTGTTCAGCCAGCTATCTAGATGGTTATGTTACGTTACTAGATTACACGGCTGTGCTGGGCGGCAGAGTGAGCGATAGGCGTATCGAGTGAAGTAACAACGCAGTACTCTAGTCTATATCAATAGAGCGAACCATACATAGCTCAGCTATTCAACATCAACCGCGAACGCATGATTAACCAGGGGATTGATGGCGCTGATTTGGTAGCGTGCAGACTACAGTGGAGGTACGTTCCTTGTCTGACAACCTCTGCCTGTAGAATTATGAAGGGGATGACCAGATTCTACCCTGGCTGCAGCTGAACCTACTTAACCCCCGGGGTTGTTTGGAGGGATGCTCCGCTTCGGGGCCAAAGCCGTGATCTGATCTGATCCGAACCGATCCTCACTCAAATCAAGCACTCCGCATCGTCGAACCCGGTAAATAAACCATCGTTGATTTCCACGCGCTTGATCAAAAACTGCGTTCCAAACACTCATATCGGGATTAATATGGTATGGATATATTATTTTACATTGGTTTTAACTACCATCATGCGATATTTCATGATCCATGGGTCTGTTTTGTTCGGTGGAGACTTCGTTACTAGGGAAGTATATACATGACAGGTCCGGTTGCTGCCACTTTCAATTGCACGACTCCACCACAGCTGAGCGCAGCAGAAAGCCTAGTTTCTGATGAAATCGACCCTGGAGAATTTTGTGAAGGGGTACATATGGTGATTACTGCGTTCTGTGGTTCAAGATCACGCCGTGAGTTGCTGATATGATCCGAACATGGTTGCTGATCCTAGACGCAAATCGAGTCCGGAGCGTTTAATTTTTTGCAGAGAGGCTTATTTGGACAGGATAGTATCAATTAAATATCGACTCTGTGTACATTTCTCATCGTGGCGAGAGGCAGTTGCACATGCTCTGCATGTCCACTACGCCGCGCAGCTGTTGGATCCGCAAGCGTCGCTCTCTAGCTCAAGCGAAAATCATCCGACCGCACACAAGCAACAGAACGCCAGTCCCAACCGCTATGCATCAAACCCATATGGCAATTTTGGCCATCGTAATTTTTTGTGCTTATCGCTTCCTTGGTATCATCTTCCATTTTTGTAGTTGGAGGTTTTGCTAACAGCTCACGCTGTGCCTCGAGGTTTGGCCTTTGCATTCTTCTTGGCTTTGGCTTCTTCCTTCTTGCGCTTCTTCTGCTCTTCCAGCTTTTCTTCGTGCTTGCGCTTAAGGGTTGCCTTTTCCTCGTCTGTTCGAGCGACGGGCTTAAAGAAACCCTCTAGACGCGACTGTTGTGCCGTCTTCAGATTCTTCTGCAGCCTGGCCGCAGCGTTGCGGACGCGGTCTTCGCTGAAGCCCTTGTCCTTCACTAGGAAGTCGACCAGACCCTCGACATCCGGGCTCTCCCATTTGAAATCGCAGTCTGGGTGATCGGCAGACCGCACGTCTGGGTGAAGGAACAGCTCCCGGGCGTCCTGATAAGGCCAGTCCTCTGGAACAACAAACTTCTTCTTGGGGTCCTTCTCCATACTCTCCAGTACCTTCTCCAGACTGCCATGCTCGCGAATCAACTTCAGGGCCGTGTTTGGCCCAACTTTCGGGATCGGCTCCAGGTAATCACAACCGAGCAAGATACAGAGATCGACGAACTGCGCAAACAATGTTAGCGTCTGGTAAGGAACAGAACTAGAGAATACCAAGCTCACCTGCTCCCGGGACATATTCATGCCCTCGAGCACACGCGCCAGATGGATCTCCTGGATGGGCTCCTTTCTCTGTTCGCTGAAAGTAAGATGTCGCAGTAAGATGGGCGCTTCGAAGCAGAGAGTATCCATATCCTCAGATGCAGCCGCGTAGACTTTGCCCGCCCGTGCTAGCACTGCACATTGCGCCTCTGCCTCCGTCGGAGCATCGATGTAAGGCACGCCCATGAGCTTCAGCAGCTTTTTGCACTCTGCGTTGTGCTCCCTCGTGACACGGACTGTACGTCTCGAGAACTTCTCAATATCTTCGGCCGTACCGGTTTCTTTCGCTTCTTCATGGGCTTCCGTGGCTTCCGCTTTGCGCGCGGTACGCTTTGCCAGTTCTCCTGACTTGAGCTTGGGAGGTGCACCGTCGAAGACATATAGCGGCTTGATGCCATTATCAACCATGCGGAGTGTGCGGTAGAACATGCCCATCAGATGCGACGTCGTCTCGCCAGTGTCGCTCATGAGCTGTTGGCCATCTGAGCGCACAGCAATGAGGAAACTGTAGATACTCATCGACCTGCTCCTAGTCAGTATATAGGATTCCATTTGAGGTTCATTCCAGTTCTCATAACATACGCATCCTACGAATCGGGGATCAGTTAGCCAGCCGCTTGGATAATGTATCTTTGCAGGAAATCTGAAAGGAATGTCGCAACTTACAATTGCGACCTTCCGGCCGAAATGATTCTTGATCTCACCCGCCTTGATAGCATCTGGCGCGTTCTCCGCGATAACCTGGTAAAGATCTGGCAGTTCGTGTTAGCATTGTCTGACCTCATCGCAGGCCCCATTGATTTGCGACTGATATGGACGATATTTTCTGCGAGTGGGGAATGCTCATACGCTTGATACCCATCGTGTCCAACCTTCAGAATCTCTTCAATTGCTCAGATCAGGCCGTAGAAGACGTAATGTGAAGAGACAGACGAGGATGGGATGAATGGTCGAGACGCGCTCGCCGTCACGTTGTCGCGCATCCAGGCAGCGCCTATTAAACCTAAAACGGACTAGCTCAGCGCACCACGCGCAGGAGCACGTGACTCTCCGCGAGGCGCTAATCACGAGCGGGCTCGCCAAGGCTGCGGCTTCACCCCGCGCTCCACGCCGCTAAGCTTAAGGTCGGCTTCTGGTCAGGACGAGATGAGTCTGCGATCTCCAGCTTCTCCGGGCTGATTACCAACCCCACTCCTCCCTTGCAGGTGCAAGCTGATGCCGACTGTGGCCCTGCGGCAGTGGGGGACGAGCTCTTGATCATAATGAAGCGCAGTCGCATCCAGTTCGAGCCCAATGGGGGAGATACCTCGTCGGCCTCTCCCAGCTCAATGCCGGTACATGTGCCGAAGATCTCGCGCAAGATCCGGGCCTGCACAGAATGTAAACGCCATAAGGTTCGATGTGACATGAAGAGCGGTGATACGATCTGTCAGAGATGTCAGCGCATGGGGCTAGAATGTGTGGTCAACAAGAGTCTGCAGACGCTCCTCGACGACGAGGCAGAGTAAGTCAGCGGGATCTTATCAAAGTTATATAGAGTCGATGGGATGAATGTGTCTGACATATACTTCTCGATGCAGATGGAAGTCAATGATCGAACTCGCCATGACGGATCTGCTAAGAAAAGCGCAATTACCAGAGCTATCATACTATCAGGCCGGTGGTGGGACCACGCAGGACCCTTCCCGATCAAGAGACCGCAAGTTATCAGCAGTATCACCTGGGGATGGTGGGACGTCTTATCCGACCCATGAGAGGACCGATTCTGTCGCCACAAGTGTGGATGAAGCGCAGCAGCAAAGCTTCTCCAATTCGCGAGGACAGCTGCGATATTCTCCCGATCGAGAAGAAACAGGAGCATCATCGTTGGTGACTGCACCTATGGGAAGTCTGTTTGAAGTGACGCAGCTGAGCCGTCCTCGGGCAAACTCCCCAGGATGTCAATATGCGCCGGACCGCGCCCTCGTTACCGATTTCATATCGCGCGGAGTGGTTGACCTGGCGGAAGCTGAGGAGCTGTTCTACTACTTCGATAGGCTGCTAAATCACTACTTGTGGGACGGTATCGCTATGCCACACAAAGATCTTACCTCTGTCCGAAGATCTTCATCATTGCTTTCAGCTGCTATCCTCACAGTCACAGCTCTCCATATTCCCAACAAAGAACGGACATTCGACACGTGCTACACAGAATTTGCGAAATTGGCATCGGATTCGATGCTTAATAGGCATCATACATTCGATGATCTCCGTGCTTTGTGCATTGGTGCGTTTTGGCTATCGGATGTCAGTTGGAAACTCTCCGGCTATGCTGTCCGGATTGCTACGGAGCGCAACTTGCATCAGTGCTACCGCAAGGCAGTACAAGGATCTCCGGAGCATAGAGAACAGGCGGGTTTATGGTACCTGCTCTATGTAAGTCTTGTTACCAGGTGGAGCTATGGTGATGTAAAGTAGATGACTGATTCATTCTAGGTCCTCGAGCACCACTTTTCAATCGCTTACGGGCGACCACCGATCATACACGAAGACTCTACCATCACTAACCATGATACATTTACTCCCCCGACTGCTTCCCAGTCGGAGGTGCGCTTGCATAGCCAGGTTGCTCTGTTTATTGTACTGACTCGAATATATCATGCATTTGGCCCTGATGTCGAACTCGAAGTCGCAGAAGCGGAGTTGCCCAAAATCCAGAGATATGATGCCGACTTGGAGAACTGGCGGGCAACATGGCTGCCACGTCTTGGTACATTCTGCCATCTATACAGATTGGATACGAGCTAACTGAGCAATAGGTGATAGTCCATACGTCGGTGCATACCCCCACAAGGCTGTGTACTTGCACTACCATTTCTCCCGTCTCACCTTGAATTCTGTCGCATTGCGCACCTACCAGGCGTCGACATCCACACGGACTATGTCTCCTGAGCGCAAGAAGCACGCAAACGTTGCCATCAGCTCTGCAATATCGACGCTCAATGTTGTTCTGGATGAACCGGACATCCAGAGATCTCTGGTTGGCGTTCCTCTCTATCTGCACAGTATGATCACGTTTGCTGCAGTTTTCCTATTGAAGATTGCTGTCAAAGGCTGCTCTGCCAGCATTCCTGGGTATCCAGGCCAGAAGAACTCTATTGCATCAGCTGGGCTGCTCATTGACGTACCATATGTCGAGAGTCTCGTTGAGCGGACCGTGAACATGATGATATCCTGCAGTGAACGTGCGAGCGAGCGCCATGTTAGCCACCATATAGCCCGAGGGTTGGGGAAGATGCTCTCTGGATTCCGGGAATGGGACAAGAGAGACGCTGGTCACCGGCAGCGCAAACAGCCGTCTTGGTCCCAGGAAACACCTTCTCTCTTCAAACCAGTGGCCGTACCTGAGATCCAAACACTTGGAGAACGCGGAACTATCCTTACCCATCCTCCACCGCTACTGGGCATTGCGCCTCTTTCGGCTGAACGAAGCAATGGCTCTCAAACAGGACATTTGGGCGGCCACCAAGGTGGTTTATCCGAAGGCTCTCAAGACCCCATGATGGCCGACCTCTGGGGATTTGACGAAGAATACTTCCCAACTGGGGTTTTCGATTTCCTGCAGTCGCAAATGCCCGCATGAGAGATGAAACGTTCTCTCACCTAACTACCACGAGAAACACTGACTCATACATTATGATTCCTGGATGTTATAACATGTTAGACTCATGCAACAATGCTGAATGCTCTCAGGCCGTCTGAATATAGTAGGTATCCGCATACATACGGGGCTGGACACATGTAACTAATCTAGCAGATGGACGCGTGTTTCGAAGCATAGAGAACGGCTGGATTATCTATCCGATCAACGCGGGGCGATTGGACATGGACTCAGCTCAAACCGTCCGCAAAAGCCTCTCCAATAGGCATGGACCTCAATGGGTCTGTTGCGCAGATCGGCACTACGTGGCGTGCACTGGGAGTTGCTCTCACGCAGGACGCTATCGGGAGGAGAACCGAAGGCCTTCGTGTGCTGACGATAGGTCTATCACTTTGGGAAACCATACATTCTGCCGTACAACTCAAAAGTTGTGCGGGACCCTTGTTGAATACTTGTGTGCATTAGATATATTGACTAGGGACTTTTTGCAGGCGTGTCCTGGAAATAGACAGCTCTCCAGGCAATCTCACGTTTTTATTAGGTCCTGCTAGGAAGGATTCGAAGAGGGTATAACTATAAACAAAGAATAGTTAATGAACAATTCTCATAATATTCCTTTACCATAATCTTGCGTCTGATAATTGAATTGTTTCGCCGATCAGGACATTAAGTCTGACCATGTGCGTGGGCAGTTTTAGCTGGATCCCAAGCGGCGAAGGGTAGTTTAGTAGGATCTCGCGTCTCAGGACGTCTGATGCTGCGCGTGGCATACGCGGTGAAATGCTGTATAGCCTATGCCAGGTCCCGTAAAGCTTAGCTTTCCCAGTGCCGAAGTTTAGATACTGAGCTCGCACCACCACAGTCTGTCTGATACCAGGAGGGATTGAGGTCTACTCTCAGTCACTCCTCGTTTCAGAACTTCCCCTTTTCAGACAATTATTGAGTCTACTCCGTACACGGATCTGGCATGATGGCTGATCAAAGGGATGCCAAACCCGGAAACCTGACGCTTGGCGCACTGACTACTGCGATCTGAAGCACTCGCCAGACACTGACCCTCGCCCGACCTCCACCACCGGTCCACCAGGTCGTCTGGGCTTTCTTTTGCAGCTCGACCCGAGTTCGCTTTTGTCGTGGACAGGGATCATTTGACTGTCCGTTGTTTAAGCTCTAGGATACTCTACGGCAGATGCGATGCAGTCCGGTGTGAACACCTCAGTCAAAGCGCGTGAGTTATCGTTGGATTAGATCCGATTATTCCGACCTCTGAAAAATACTGGATGCTCCTTTGGGTATTCTGTTACGACGTGCAAGTCGTCACATATTATTACTCTTGTTATTGAGAGGTCTCATCGCGATCGGACGTTCTCAGGGACCGTCTCTTGAGGCCGGTGCGCGGGGGCCGCCGTGATAAGATTGTTATGCTGTATTACACTCCGCGACGCACTCTCACCCGGCGCAAAGAGAGGAAAACAATGTCAGATTTCGCTGCAGAACTATAATCACGATCAAGACCAACCTTCAGAGAACTAAATATCGTGAGACGAGGCGGACTGTTTAGTTTCAAGCAAATAATAATAGCAGCCATGTCCCGGCGGTTACACAGTTCAGCCCACTCACTTTACGCGCCGAGCAAGAACAGGCGGGTCGTATCGGTCGATTCGGCAGCAATGGCAGTCTCAGGACGTTGGCCAACTAGCTCGAATCCCATGCAGAAGCTTAGCACGGAGAGGAATCTCCTTGGTCGAGTATTGGTTGCGCCGTTCGTGGCGCAACTAACTCGACCCCTGTTTTGTCTGGCCTTGGGGCTTCTTCGTTTCCAAGAAAAAGGCTCCAGATCCTTAAGATGTAGTCCTGCCCTTTTACCCTTTCTTCTCCGTGTCCTGTAGTTTCAACCGCTTGATTTGCGGCTGGCTTTTTCAACTTTTTTCTCTCCCAGCCCTTTCTATCGTTGCTCTGTCGGTCGGGGATTTTCTTCGTTTCTTTGTACCCTTTTTTCGGATCTTGTGCTGGTACAAGTTGGTAGGTACCTAGTTAGCGCCGTGTCGATTGCAAAGCGCTCCGGCTGATTTAAGGTGTACAGTCCTAGTCACCAACTTCTTTAATATATTCTGTTTTCATGCCGAGACTCGAGCTGGTTTTGAGACTCGTTTGATTATTCTTCACGGAGCGAAATAGCGACGCAATCTCGTGGACATATTCTATTCTTAATATCTCGACTACACGGCACCGATTAATTGAACGACGGCAAACGATGGAGAAGCAAATGATGGAAGATTCCGGTTTGACCTTGAAATCGGAGCGTTCGCGATGGCCTCCATTGACGAGGATGCTCATGTCCGGTGAGCTCAGTGGTGAGCCTCCCAGGGAGCTGACCATGAAGGAGAAGTTCGACAGATGGTAAGTCTGGTCGCATCCGTGCTTGTTGCAGATTGAACGGGACTGACGAAGAACGCAGGATGATCAATGAAGGATGGAGAAGATTGTACGTGTACTGGTCGAGACAGATTGTCAAGCGACGGTTTACTGACCGATTTGAAGGACTGTGTTTTTGTTCATGCTTTCTCATGCCTTGGTGTTTTCGATGGCATTTGTGAACTATTCACTGAAGGTCAGTGGGATAAGACACTAAGCGGGAGACCTCATGCTGAATCGACCTCTAGGACAACTTGAGTCAGGCTCGTGCTACTTATACATGGACATATATGGTTGCGAGATCGGCTGCTTTGGTGCTGCACTTTGACGTCTCTCTTATCCTATTCCGTATGTTCTTCACATCTATTTTCTGGGATCAAACTAACATGAATAGCTGTCTGCCGTACCCTGATCTCTCTGCTTCGCCAGACGCCTCTAAATGGAATCATTCAATTCGGTAAGTCGAATCTGGCTGCTGGCATGTCAAGTTACTGACATCCAATCTAGACAAGAATATTACATTCCACAAGCGTAAGTCTTAACATACTAGCTGATACGAACGACGAAACTAATAACTGTACAGTTGTCGCTTGGTCTATTGTCTTCTTCACATGGGTTCATACGATTGCTCATTTGAATAATGTTGCGCAACTCGCTGCTAAAAACAACCTCGGTTTCGTGGGATTCTTGCATAGCGGTTTCCTCCTTGGACCGACCTGGACAGGATGGATCATGACGACTTGTCTCATGGCCATGGTATTCACCTCCATCGAGAAGCCGCGCCGAGCAAACTACGAACGATTCTGGTACACGCACCACTTGTTCATTATCTTCTTCTTCTTCTGGTCGATCCACGGTATCTGGGGTATGATCCCAGCAGACAACAAGCCGTACTTTTTCGGTAATGGTGTCTTCTATCTATACTTCATCTGGGGAGGTGGTATTTATCTGCTCGAGCGTCTGATGAGAGAGATCCGCGGGCGTCACAAGACCTTTATCTCGAAGGTAATTCAGCACCCGAGCAAGGTCGTGGAGATTCAGATCAAGAAAGAAAAGACGAAGACCAGGGCTGGACAGGTAGGTATCTAAGTGCTTTTAGCATATGGAGGGGGATGCTAATTTGCTTATAGTACATTTGGATCTGTTGCCCTGAGGTGTCCATCTGGCAATACCACCCGTTCACCCTGACCAGTGCGCCTGAGGAAGACTATATTTCGGTTCACATCCGTGTTGTCGGAAACTTCACTACGGCTCTTGCGAAAACTCTCGGCTGTGATTTTGACAATCCCAAGGACACGAAGGGTGACTCAGCCGTCGTGTCCGTCGACAAGTCTACCAGTGGTGGAGACATCGACCCCTCGATTCGACGAGTGCTGCCTCGTGTCTACGTCGACGGTCCGTTTGGCAGTGCATCGGAAGACGTGTTCAAGTATGAAGTTGCGCTCCTCGTGGGAGCCGGTATTGGTGTCACTCCTTTTGCATCCATCCTGAAGAGTATCTGGTACCGGATGAACTATCCCCAGCAACGGACCCGTCTCCGAAAAGTGTACTTCTTCTGGGTCTGCCGTGACTTTGGGTCCTTGGAATGGTTCCGTTCGCTGCTGCTTGCCATTGAAGCACAGGATCTCGATAACCGTATTGAAATCCACACCGTAAGCTAAGCCTTCGCTGTTCGGAAACCATGGATTGGATTGAATGCTAACGATTGCTCTAGTACCTGACCGCCAAGATCAAAGTCGGAGACGCAACCAACATCATGATCAACGATGCCAACGCCGACCAGGACGCCATCACCGGCTTGAGATCGCCGACCAACTTTGGTCGTCCCAACTGGGACATGGTCTTCCGCGGTATCCGCAAGATTCACACTCCCGCCGAAGCAGGTGTTTTCTTCTGTGGTCCCAAGGGCCTGGGCAGTCAACTGCACATCAAATGTAACATGTATTCAGACCCTGACTTCAGTTTTGTCTGGGGCAAGGAGAACTTCTAAGCGATACCCCTGAAGAAAAGAAGTAAAGCAAACATGTTATTTTCAAGTCCTATAGCAAGCAGAGACCCAAGAATGGAGTCTTCGATTTCAATCATTTTCTTTCTACAACTCACTACTTACATTTTGTGTCTATCCATGTATGGATTCTTATCACTGCCATTTTTACTAGTGCTACCACTGTATACAGATCTGGAAATACAGACCCCATCAATAAGACAATAACTACAACTGAATTGATCTTGTTCCTGATCTTCCCTAGAAGGCCAGAGCACGGGCATGATTCTATATCTCTTTTGGTCCACTTTGTTTCTTCAAAGCGCATTTCAATAACTTCATTTGTACTGGTATACTACGTTTTGGGATAGTTTGAGAGAATTTCCTGAAAGACAGCGGTATCCTTGTGATAACTTTCCATCTCTGGGAGGAACCTAGATCGTCTCCTTATGATCGACGGCGCTCTTCTTACATTCGGCGAGGTCGATATTCTCTTCGCCCCCCTTTTCCATATCGGATAGCGTCTTCGCCGAAGGAAAACTGCAAAGAAGTATGAATAGTAAAAAGAAGGAGCAGGGAGAAAAAAAAAAATTTAGATCTTCAAAGTCCTTCGAAGAACCCTTGGATGGACTGGTTCGTCACCAATGTCAACCATCTTCTTTTCCAGCAGGGCAGTCATCTCTCTCACTACATCCTGATACTTCACATCATTATAGACATTGAACAACTCCAACGGATCTTCCATGCAGTCAAAAAGCTCCCATTCCTTCTCGTCGGCCGCAGCTGGTCTTGCACCTTCGACGCCCAGGTCCTCATTGTACCAGTAGATCAACTTATACCGATGGTTGCGGATCCCGTAGTGTGCATAAGCCTGGTGTATGATATCGTTATGCATCCAGTATCGATGATAGGCAATCTGTTGCCAGCTCGCAGGGGCTTTACCGCTCCGCAGAAGCGGTCGGAATGTCACTCCCTGCATGTAATTCGGGATCGGGAGACGAGCGAAGTCGAGCCATGTCGGGGCGAAATCAACGTTGCTGATGATATCGTCGCAGACGCTGCCGGCTGGGATCTCCGCAGGGTATCGAATGAGAAATGGCATCTGGAAGGATTCCTCGTACATGAACCGCTTGTCGAACCATCCGTGCTCACCGAGGAAAAAGCCCTGGTCAGAGGTATAGATGACAATAGTGTTATCTCGCAGAGAGGGATCTGCATCTAGATAGTCGAGCAGGCGGCCGACGTTATCATCGATGGATTGGATGGTGCGCAAATAACGCTGCATGTACCGCTGGTATTTGAACTCGCCCAATTGCGACTGTGATGAGAAGGTGAAGATTTGCCCGGACTCCTTATCGATCAATTTGAAGTCCTTCAATTCTGCGTCGAACGGGATAGGTATCTTGCGCTCACTGGCGCCTTTCTCCTGCTGAACGCGTTCCCCGACCCATCGGCCGCCCTCCGGCTGCACGAGACCCAGGTCTTGATATGTCATGTCTTCGACGACACGGATCTTCGCCACTCGCGCTGCCTTGGCTCGGTTCTTGTAGTCATCGGTGAACGTGTCAGGAACCTTGATCGGGTCTTTATACAGATGCTTGTGCTTGTCGTCGCATTCCCATGACCGATGCGGCGCCTTGTGGTGACACATGAGGAAGAAGGGTTGGGAGGTATCGCGCGCCTTGATCCAGTCCAAGCATTTATCCGTGATGATATCCGTCACGTACCCTGTTTCGATCTTGGGACCGGCAGGCTCGATGAATTCAGGGTCCCAGTATTCGCCCTGGCCAGGGAGAACAGACCAGTAGTCGAAACCAGTAGGCTCATGGGCTCGCCCTTCACCGAGATGCCACTTGCCCACCATGGCAGTCTGGTAGTCCCCTGTGCGAAGATGCTTGGCTACATTGGGAATATGCTTGTTGATCTGGACATCGGATGGGTCAGCAAACGCTGCAGTGCTCGTCTCAGGGGGAAAGAGACATACGTGGTTATCAAGGGTCATCACGCCATTTACATGGTTATACGTGCCTGTCAAGATCGATGCTCTCGATGGAGTACAGATCGAATTGGTCACGTAGCAGTGGTTGAACTTCATGCCCTCTGTTGCCAAGCGGTCGATGTTGGGGGTATGGTTAATGCCTGCTCCGTAGCAGCTGATGGACTTGGAGGCGTGGTCATCGGCCATGATGAAGATGATATTGGGCCTTGTTAAAGATGCCGTAGATTCAGCCATGACTGTATATGTAGTTAAAAGAAGTTCAAACAAGTACGTGCCAATCGAAAATGTGTATTGTTGCACACAGTATACTTGACGAGGAACAGGAAAAGACCAGAAGAAAGATACCGGAAGAAACCCTCCAGCAAGCTGCGACCAGCTCAGATAAATAACTCCCACCAGCTCGTCCCCTCCAGCTGTCTGCCCCTCTCTCGTCTAGTTACTCTAGTTATTACATGGGAGAGTAAGTAAATCTGGTGTTGCGCTAGCAAGGGCAGCTGCATCGTGATTGGCCTCGCGAGCTGGTTTCCACTTGGCGACTCGGATCTCGGTCGATCTGTACGCGGATTGGCTGAGACAGTTTGAGCATCTTCAGCAGTGATCTAATGTACTCCATATGTACAGAGTAGAAAAGATAAATGTCTGGATTATGTTTTTTCGAAAAAGCCTTGTTGGTTTCCCTGTCTCATACTCTGTTTGAAAGTGTAAGGTATAGTACAGATCCTGAGGAGCGCCCGAAATGAAGTCTGTGATTCCATCTCAAAGCCATAGAACTCGACATTGGTATCTTATGAATTAATTGTAGGTCCTATCGTCGTAGCAGCAAGCTATTTAAAAATTCTGAATGAGCTTTTCACATCTAGTTCGAAGTCCTACGGTTCCGTACGATAGGAAGTTATGCGGATGCGCATGGATTAAAAGCTAGTTAACTAACCACATCTCCAGCAATGAGCATTCGAAACCAATACTGGTAATGGCCGATTTAAAAGAGAGAAACAGCCGGCTGATCATAATTGCCAGGAACCGGCATGCTAGATGGTATTATGTACGGCGAATTCATGTGGCTAAGCTGCATTTGGTTACAAAAATGACCATGAGAATCAAAAATGACCCGCTACAGCAATTCACACGAAACGGATCTGAGAGAGAGATCAAATATAGAATTATGTCCCACTATTTAATCAATATTGTGGTGCACTGTCGCCGATAAAGACAGACACGCGACTACGATTCGTTCCAGCCGCCGATGCGTCCGAGCAATGCGATTTGCCTAGGCACAAAAGCTCCCGGAGAACCACTCATCCCTCTATCCCCGCATTTCTTGCCGGCAGGCCTGTGTGTTTGGATCTCCTTTCGTTTCTTCATTTATTCTGTGCTGCTCTTCCAGGAAGCATTGGCTCGTGTGATCACCATCGTCCTCCAGTTCATAATACTGTCTGCTTCTCTCTTCTCGTTGCCCTGTCCTCTCCATGATTAACCGATCCGTGTTCCGCGCCGCGACGCGGCAGATTCGGGCTTCTGTCCGGCCGTCCGTGACGACGGTAGCTTGCGGTCGACGACAGGCCTCGTCGGGAACGTTCGATTGGGAGGATCCCCTTGCGGCGGCGGAGCTGTATACAGAGGAGGAATTGGCTATTCAGGATACAGCCAGGCAGTACTGTCAGGAACGGTTGCTGCCCCGAGTCCTCGGTCAGTGATGAGCCTCTGGCACCTACACTCGTTCATTGAATTCGTCGGTGATGCAGCACCTAGATACTGACGGTATGCTGTCGAATAGAGGCTTACCGGAATGAGAACTACGACCGCAAGATCCTGGAGGAGATGGGGGAGCTGGGACTGCTGGGAGCAAACATTGAGGGCTACGACTGCGCTGGAGCGAGCACTGTCGCATCGGGACTGATCACCAAGGAAGTCGAGCGCGTGGATTCAGGATTCCGGTCGGGCATGTCAGTACAAAGCTCCCTGGCGATGACGGGTATCTACGAGTTTGGAACACAGGAGCAGAAGGACAAGTTCCTGCCAGGGCTTGCCAAGGGTAAGATCCTGGGCTGCTTTGGTCTGACAGAGCCGAATCATGGCTCCGATCCAGGCTCGATGGAGTCTGTTGCCAGAGAACATCCCACCAAGAAGGGATACTACTCGCTGTCTGGAACGAAGACGTGGATTACCAACTCCCCCATCTCAGATCTCCTTCTCGTGTGGGCGCGGCTGGAGAGCACCGGCAAGATCAAAGGATTCCTGATCGAGCGGGATCAGTGCCCTCCTGGCACCCTCGAGACTCCAGCGATCAAGAACAAGACCGCTCTGCGGGCCTCGATCACGGGTATGATCCAGATGGACGACTGCCCCGTGCCTGCGGAGAACATGCTCCCCGACATCGAAGGTCTCAAGGGACCGTTTACGTGTCTCAGCAGTGCGCGCTTGGGTATCGCTTTCGGCACCATGGGCGCTCTGGAGGACTGCCTTGCGCGCGCGCGGACGTATGCCCTGGAAAGGAAGCAGTTCAAGGGCAACCCTTTGGCCAAGTACCAGCTGATTCAGAAGAAGCTCGCTGATGCGGCCACGGATGCTGCCTACGGCACTCTGGCCGCGACGCAGGTGGCCAGGCTGAAGGACGAGGGCAAGGCGCTGCCGGAGATGATCTCGATGGTCAAGCGACAGAACTGTGACCGGGCGCTGGTGAATGCTCGAGTGTAGGTGTTTCTGTTTTACATATCGTGTCTGATGAGATGCTGACGGTTGCGACTCTAGGCTCCAGGAGATCTTTGGCGGTAACGCCGCAAGTGACGAGTACCATATTGGCCGACATGTCGCCAATCTGTTCGTTGCCCAGACGTATGAGGGCCAGAGTGACATTCACTGTGAGTATCTTTGCCTTTGTTACTTTTTATGAATGAATGAATGAGGCTGACTCGATGGCAGCTCTGATCCTTGGCCGGGCCATCACGGGAGTCCAGGCGTTTGTCTGAGCGGACCTGACCATGTAACATATACATCGATATTCTCAAATGATTATGGAAAATAGACCCTGGCCTTTTGGTCGTGTCAGAGCATCTGATTAGTGTCAGCGTCCCTAGAAAAGCACCACTGCTTGGGCATCGTCGAGTCACGTGCTCAATTGTTGCACCGTAAAATCGATCTCTCTTGGGCTGTATGGCCTTCATGACACTGATTGCTGGGAACTGTCAGCATGCCAGGAGACATCAACCCACGTAGACAGCAGAGACCTGCTCCTGAAACACCAGCCTGATCACTCATCCACAAGTATGGAGTACCCTGGGGCAAGCGGGACGATACGGGAAATCGGATCGGGCACTTTTTTTTGTTTGGACCCGCCACCGTCATCGCGGCGAGTCAAAGACTCATCGCCGTTTAGGTCATCCACGGTCAGCCACAGGGTCACTATAGTACAGTAGTTAATCGCGTTGGACCGCCGGGAGTGGCAAGAGAAAGCGGCTCCTGCGTCAGTGGGATTATTACTAAATCGGCGCTGGTGGATCGAGAGAGAAAGAGTTCGACGCCAACGGCTCAGATTCTTCTGGCGGTACCGACTTTAGTGGTGGTTGTGATGTGACTTGGCCGCGAGAGAGCAGGACGATGAAGCGGATCGTAGGTGAATAAGGGATTATCGCTGCTTAACTAACTGTGGCCGACTAGTTAGCTATGGTATGACTGTAGTAACTAATAATGATAGATAGACAGTAGTAGTAATAATAATAATAATAATAATAATAATAGTTGGCTGTAAGAACACTTAATACGTTGCCTCGCGTGGCTCCAGTGCGAGCCAGTTTCCTCACCAAGTCAAGGCAAGGCTCCCCCACCACCGGCCACCTCTCGCCCTCTTCCTCTTTTCTCTCTCCCTTTCTCTTCCCCTCCTCCTCCATCTATCCCCCTCGATATCAAACTCCCCCATCAACCACACCCTTCTTATCACTCTCCTCGTGAGTCTTCCTCCCTACTCAACTCTCGCATCCTGCTTCATAGAGGTGAGCAGCTGTTGTGCATCTGTCCCTCCGTCCCGACGACTCCCGTCAGGCTGCTTTGCTAGAGCGATCCCGACTGACTCCCGCCGCCCGGCGTCTTTTCGCAGAGCCACCACAACCCAACCTTCTCCAGACGACCACGTCTGAACGCACTTTTCGAGGGATCGTTACGACTCCTTGATCCAACAACTGCCACACATCTTCACACATCTTCGCCATGGCTCTCAAGAGAATCGGAAAGGAGCTGAAGGACATGGAGCGGTAAGTCGCTGGTTTCTGTGCCCCTCCATCGGGCGTCATTCCTTGCCGTTCAGAGTGATCCTCCACACTGCGGGGTACCAGCCTGCGGTGTCGCGGATCGAACATACAATTCCTCGACGCAGAAACAGATTGGGACAACACATACTGACAATGCGGCTAGGGACCCCCCCTCCTCCTGCTCTGCAGGCCCTCTCCCCAACCCTAACGACAAGGACCAGGTCGACATGGTACGTTGTTCTTCGCCAGAGATGGCTCCGCAGACTACAGTCGCAATCAAGAACGGTTTGCTAACGTCGTGACACTATAGTTCCGCTGGCAGGCTACCATCATGGGTCCTGTAAGTACACCGCTTCGTTGTTACACCTGCTTGGCCGATCGCGACCAGGATCCGCTTTCCCTGTTGGCGATCCAATCCAGGCGACATGCATTCGACCCCTCCTCCTGTTGAGCTGTTTGCTAACAAGGTGACCTTGACAGTCCGACTCTCCTTACTCTGGCGGTGTCTTCTTCCTGGAGATTCACTTCCCTACCGACTACCCATTCAAGCCCCCCAAGGTCCACTTCACCACTCGCATCTACCACCCCAACATCAACTCCAACGGTAGCATCTGTCTGGACATTCTGAGAGACCAGTGGAGTCCTGCTCTCACACTCTCCAAAGGTTGGTCCAATCCGAGAATCCGCACTTTGATGGTTCTGCTCACTGACTTCCCTGCCACAGTCCTTCTGTCCATATGCTCTATGCTGACCGACCCCAACCCGGACGACCCTCTGGTGCCTGAGATCGCTCACGTCTACAAGACGGACCGACCTCGATACGAAGCCACCGCCCGGGAATGGACCCGCAAGTACGCGATCTAATGAACGCTGCATCCACCACACGATCGCCGAAAGCCTTTCCACCAGCCTCCGCATCTCTGTAACGCCATTAGATCGGATCTGAAGACGGGCAGACCGCGGTCGTGGGAGTTCTTTTGCTCATTTTCTACGTGAACTTTTTGCGTGTTTAACCTCGATTGGCGGTACTTTTTTATCAATAGTCATCATGACCAATTCTCTTTTATCATGCATGCAATGGCATCTATCTGGCAATGAATTCGGACGGACGAACGGATGGATAGACGGCCCTAGTTGGTCGGGATGGCGAATACGGGCGAACGATGGTTGTTGGTGCTTGGATGGTTGCGAGGGCTCTTGTCCCTGGCGATCTGGGATCGCTGCAGTGATGGCCCGGCGCAGCGCCGGGACATCAAGGCAATGGGAAAGGGAAATGGGAGGACCAGCGGAACTCTTTAAATTACCTTTTTCAATAGCGGAACGAAGACCAAGACCAATAATTTTCCGATCCCACGACGCTGCAAGCGAAGACTGCTCTTGTTTTTGTTGTACCGCGTCCTTTGGACCATTGAGTAGCATTATAGAGTGTTGTTGATGGGTATTGTCCGTATGTCGATTAGTTGAGGTGTATTTGGTTTGCTCCGATGCGTCTCGCAGTCAAGGTCTGAAGAGCGCACCTAACCTGTTGGGATTCTTATTGCTCTGCTTTCTCGTGTGCGAATCGACTGAACCTCCAAGTATGTAATTTCATTATAGAAAGTTATGCTTGCCTCGTACCGCCTTTATACACCTTTAGTCTCTTAAAACACTGTACAACAACCGTCATCGATTGAAACACTCAACTAGATTATGCTGTACTTCGAATCGATGCATCGCTCATTCATTCATTTATCATAGCTAAGTGTATGATATACCACATAATATGACAGCATTAGCATACCAATAAGACAGATAGCTATAGCCATATAGCTATATCAGCATGTAGGTACGTATGTCAGTACGTATGTACGAGATGATCTCTACATTGATAACTTTCCAAAAGATGATGTCAAGTAAAAATAGAAATAGACAGAAAATACAAAAACGCCGTCCGTGAGATATGTCCTGTCCCAGTCATGAACAAAAAAGAAAAAGAAGAAAAAAGAAAAGTTCTGTGCACCTATCATGCAATCATTCGTTTCAAGCCCCTGAGGACAGGAAGGGTTCATGTCTGGAGCATATCATGTAATATGTAACATGTGGTAACGTATCAACATCAAAACGTAAACGTAAAGGCCAAGATCAACATAGTTAATGCTGGTCAGATTAACAGATAGTTGGTCTTCTACTCGCGTCGACTACTTCTGGACCTGGTGTCGTCTGCCTTGACGGTCCGCTGAGATGCTCGCGAGACGTTCGTCGAGACCTGGCTGACGCTATCGCTAGGTTTGACGGGCTCGTCGAACTTGCTGGAGCGCTTGGAGGCGTGGGAGGCGTGCGAGCGCGACTTGGAGCGATGCGAGGTGTGAGAGCGAGTCGTGGAGCGCCGTGAGTCGCCGCCAACTTGGCTGATCGAGTCATCGGGCGTGACGTCGTGATATACGGTGCTGGCGCTGTCGGGGAGGGGGATGTCCTTTGCGGAGCGGAGGGTCCGGTAGGAAGAGGCACTGATGGTAGAGCCCGCGGGGAGAGGGATGTCTTTCGCTGAACGCATGCTCTTTGCGTCGCTGCGGTAGGAGGAGGCGCTCACGGTTGAACCAGCAGGGAGGGGAATGTCCTTTGCGGAGCGCATGCTCTTCGCCTCGCTCTTGAAAGACGCGATGCTGCTCCCTGGAAGAGGGACTTCGCGGGCCGTACGCGTGGAGTAGGTCGAGCCAGGGCCCTTGGACGATTTCACGGAGGCGGCGTATTCATGCACGCTAGGGGCTGATTGGTGGTGAGAAGGAGATGGCCGGGAGTAGGACGAGTGGCGGGAGGAGTGATGCGAGGCGATATCGTCAGTAGAAGCTCTGCGAGGAGCCTTGATAGTCGAGGAAGAGCAGACGCTTCTGTCGTCATTGCCATGGAAGGACTTGTCGACGAAGCTGCTGATGAAAGAGCTGGCGTGGCCAGGGACAGACGATCTTCGATCTCCCTGCGGTGGGAATTCAATTGCCCGGATAGGCAGATCTTTGGTTGCGTAGACGCTGCCATTGGCCGTTCGCTGGATGCCAGATTGCTCCGAGTAGACGCTCTCAGCACGGTCGTCAACCGGGTAATAATCAGAGCCCTCGTAAATGGTGCTGGCTCGTGCGATCTTGGATGGAGCTTTCGACGGAGCCTTGCTGCGGGAGTAGATAGTAGATGCATCCTCATCGGAATAGAAGCTGTGAGCTGGGCCAGCCTCAATCGCTCGCGTGCCCTGGTACTGTTGTACCCGGGATTGAGCTGGAGCTGGAGCCGGCGCCGCGGAGATGGTGTATTGCGGCTCTGGTGTGGATTGAGACGAGCTCTCCTCTCTGGTCATGGCATATGCAAGGGCCGCACCGGCGGTGGCTCCAATGAGGGTGCCGATGATGGTTTTGGCCGTCTTGCTGCCGTCGTCTGCTTTCTGTTGCTGAGGCTGGTATGCTTGCTGCTGATACATCGAGTACGAGACAGTCGACGGCGGTGCCCGGTCAATGTCCACCACGGACTCGGGGGCACCCAGCTTATTGTAGTCTGATCTTGCCGAAGAATAGACGCTCTCTGTTCTGGTAGACTTTGCTCTGGACACGACAGATCCGCCATTGACGACGGATCCGCCCTTGATGACGGTCAGCGCCCGTCCCCCAGCTGCTGACCTGCTGGACGAGCTGCCAGGTCGGTAGACAGCCTCGATGCTGTTGCCGTCAAAGTCAATAACGGCCGCGCTGAAGTAGCCAGAGTCCGCATCGCGCACTTTGGGCTCTCCGTGGATCTTACCACCGGCCTTGAGCGCCTGGATGAAGAACGAACCCACAGAGTCCTTGGAAGGGGCGGGAAAAGCGACATGTGCTGCGCCAGCAGGGACACTATATACAGTATTAGCTTCTATTTCTGAATAATAAAGAAAATGAGTAGTTTGTATGAATTGACTCACCCAGGCTTCTCCTCGGTGATCCAGAAGTCTGCGGGTTCTCCAGGCTGCGATCCGAAGCCAATGTAGTCTTCATGACGACCGATGAAATGGTATCCCAGCGGTTGCAGACATGAAAGAAAGAATGAGGTCGACTGCGGGAGTTGTGATACGGTCAAGGTGAGATGTGAGAGAGGCATGTTGGCAATAGTGAGGGGCAGAGGGTCGATCGAAGTATGTAGTAGTTATCGAGACAGGAGGATCAGGATAAGCGAGGAACGCTGGCAATTGACCTGGAGTGAAAGGAGGAGAAATGATATGGATCTGAATATACAATGCAGAGAGCTCTTGACCCAGCGATGCCCAAGCAGGAGGTCAAGAATAAAAGCAGAACTGACGTTCAGACCTGTTTGCCAGCCTGTACACTGGATACAAGAAAGACACAAAACAGGAGAACACAGAATTGTACAGTGGGATGACAACGGGATTGAATTATGGACTTGAGAAGAAACTCTTCAGACAAGAACCAGGGCCATCAGGTTATTTAACGACTTGTTCGAGTCACAGTCACTAAGTACTTCACGTCAGACAGGAAAACTGCCCCGCAGAGCGAATATCGCGCCAACTTGCAAGGGCCGCAGGATGCTCCTCCAAGAGCTCAAACCACGGGGCACCAACCGGGGATTCCAGAAGACGATTCCCGATTCCCTCTCATTGGGATGAACCCTATCGGGATCGAGACCCTGAGACCCATCTTTCTTTCTATCTTAAGCTCCCCTTTGTTCAGGGGAATGGGCCACAGAACTGACACAGCAAGCGAAGATGGAAACAATCGGGACCAGACAGCCCAGAATCAGATGGAGGCCCGTGGCAGCCAGATCATCGTCCCCGAAGACACTCACTGCATGATATGATAGGCGGCCTTCCTTTCTGGCTGTGGATTCACATCCGTGTGATGCCTTTTGTCCAGGTTTGTCAGGTCAATCAATCTGTTTCGTTACTGCTGTACAGAGTACTATTACTTACTTTCGCCCGGTCGTCTCAGTTAGTTGTTCGAGCGCGGGGCAGAATAATTCCGCTCGATCATTCGCGGGCGATACAGCAAAGAAACAAACAAGATCGGATCGAGGCCCAACCAGAAACACGAGGCAAAGCAGACCAAGCAAAGCGAAGCATGACAAGGCGAAACAAAAATGGAGGAAGACGCGGGTAATCACTTGCGCCTATCACTCCGTACAGCGTGGGGATTGGGTGAACGACGGCGGCGTTACAAGAGAGATACAATGCATTTGCGAGGCAATTCGACCGATTAGGGCACGCTCGTAACAGTCATGCTGTAGTGCCTGCTCTCCACCATACGAAGTATGTCCTTCTTCCCTCTTCGATGCTAACTACTAGAATAATACTTGGTACTACTTGCTACTGCTACTACTGGAGAATCGCTCACCAGAGGTTCGGGTCTCTATTCCTGTTTTGGGCACTTGTGCTGCTGCTGGGAGACCAAACGAACGGCCATGTTCTGGCGGTGCCTGCCTGACCGCTACACCACTGAAGAGTCTGCCATTATTGAATGAATCGTAAGACGGAACTGGGTAATGCTGCAGAGCGATCAATAATCGGATCATTCAGCCTGACCGCCTAAATTACACGGATATGTGAGGAGGGGGCTGGGAAGACCGCTCCAAAATGGCATGGCATGGCAGGCATGCTCGACGCTATATGGTACTCTTACGGCCTCCAGTAACAGCTTTTACCTTTACTTCCTTCTAAGCGTTAGATAGATGAGCTGTCTACTCCGTATGGTACAGTAACTTTACTTATGATTACAAAAATACACCAGTTCGTAACCTCATACAGCTTCAAGAGCTTCTCTGGCTCTCGAGTAGTGAAGCGAGCAGCTACTCCACAGCAATGCTGGAACTCCCGCTCGCCACGTCGATGAGGAGCCCCACGAGGTTCAAGAGCCCAGATCGGCCCCCCTCGATAATATTCGCCTGCCTTCACGAGGCCGGTTTCGAGCTAGAGCTGTTAGAAGACATGCAGGGGCGAACAAAGCAGATTTTGCGGGAGAAGATGACTTGCTCGTGCTACAAGGTGGTCGACCCCGAGAACGCATCGATCTGAATACAGTAAGGAGTGTTTCCGGTCTGGAAACAGGATGAACATGAACTATCTACAATTAGTCATGTCGTTTGCCCAAGAGATAAACCAAAAGCACACTAATGACCTGGCAGACACCTGTAGATGCCATACACGCAATCCTCAGGGCTCTTCGTAGACACGGGTACACGTCTACCGCGCTACCGCGGTCCGACATCGTGGTGTCGAGTCAGATATTCTAACCCAAAGCCACTAGATAGCAAGAAGAGAACTACTGAAAATCTAGAAACGGTATCAAGAATAACCTGCCGAGTCTATGTTCTTTATGGGCAGTTGCGTCAATGAGTCAGTCAACCTCTCCAAACGGAGAACTCTATTAATGACTGTTCGTGAATAGCTATCTGCATCACATTACATGGAACCTCTCAGCAGGTTGGAACTGCGGATTGTCGTGGATATGCAGTCTCCTCCACCTCCTGGCTAGATCCTTCGGGAGCGTGGAGCAAGTTGAAGTGCTGCCACAATAAAGCAAGTACGGGTTGTACATGGATATATGAAAAATGAAACAGAAACCCGCCTTGAGGCTGTTGAACCTGCACGTCTTGTTGTGAAAACTGAACCAGATCCAAGCGAAATCCTCAACGCATCACCCTAGCTGGGGTGTTTCCCGGCAAGGGTCGGCATCCAAAAGACTCGATGTTGTGATCGCAGCCTCCGAATGCAGGCCCTTCCCGCGAATCCGTGGTGAATTAGTCGTAGAAAACAAGAGGACCGCTGATCTGGAAGCAGATCGCTTCAGCAATCACGTATGCCCTTTTATCTTTTTTCATTTCTTTTTAGGAAAGCACTTTTGCGCAGGATCTGTCATTAGTGGAGACGGTGTCAGGGAGCTTTTTACCTCATCAAACTTGCTCAATGTGAACAGTTCTTTGCTCAAGCGTGGTCCATCATAGAATGTCCCACGCTTCCTCGGCAGCGTGGGTGAATTTACTACACGCCACACTAGCACTCAAACTGTAGTTGCTGATACTGATCGCGTCATCCTTGAAGCTGTCTGCGAAATCATCACGACCCTTGGCCATGGCTCCGACGAACACGCAGATGCTCTCCTTGGGACCGAGGGACTCGACATAATCCCGGACACGCACCACAGGGGCATCGAAACTCAGCGTGACCTTGCGACAGTTGGGCGGGAGGTGATCGGTGATCGGGTTCTTGATCACCTTCAACAGCTTTTCCTGTGAGTTTGTGGAGCGAATGGAGAGTCGGTGCAGCAGCTGGACCATGAGACCAGCGAATCGCTTAAATGTTCGAGGAATGCGAACAGAAGGGCTGACTTCAATCAGAACACCCTTCGCGGTATGGATGTAGATCTGGAGTTTTCCAGCCTTGTTGATGGGGGAGTCAAGAAGTGTGAGGAGACACTGTAGACGTCAAATGATAAGTAATCTAGACAAGCGAACGTCTCTACCTCAGTTAGAGGGGGATCAGACCTGGTGGGTGATATCTGGTCGAGCGTCACTGATATCTCTGTTCATCTTCCGCATGATACCGATGTGCTCGTCACTGTTGAGGAGCGAATACTTCTCCTCTCGGGCGCTACCACCGCGGCCACCATGAGAGGAGCGGTAGGTTTCCAAGCTCGCATTTGACAGGACCACAATGAGACGCTTGGTATCCTTGTCATTGGCCGCTATCGGAACATGTTGCTCAGCGACGAGCTGTGGCAGCTCTGGAGGAGGGCACGACTGGGTTCCTAATGAGGTTATATCAGCCACATTGAACGTGGAAAGACGCAGTGCAGGCATGGTGAATGAAACCTGGGGCGAGGAAATTGCCCGGGGTTTTGCATTCGAGGTCTTGGGGTAGGGGCCAAAAAGATCGATGTGTAGAAAAAAATGAGGCTAACGCTTCTCCACGTGCTTAGCCTACGCGGGGAATAGGAATTGGACTTACTCGGTCTCTTCCTCTTACCTGCGGCTTGAGGGTCGTTGGCCATGATGACTTGGTGGTAAGGCAATTAATCTTCAGGATCCAAGGGTATATGAGAAAGACAAAGGCTCGCTGAGCTCCCAATGTGGGTTTTGAAAGAGAAAAAGACGGGTGGCTTCAATCCTTTCGGCCGCCAGTAATACGAGAGAACGAGTGCGTTAGACGGATAAAGGGTTCGATCCCGCTGAGGTGGGTAGATCAGGGTCACAAAAAGGACAAGTCGAGAGATGATATTTTCTGACTCTGGTTTATCTGCAGAGACAGTCTTCTGGGTGAGGTGAGACGAAGAAAATGGGAGGGGGAAAGTATTCGTGCTGGTTGGGGCGGGAACTTTTTTTTCTAGGTAGCGAGGATGTTCTAGCCTAGCTGGGTATCCGCAGCATGTCTCTCCCCCGCTGCGGGAGTAGACGGCGTGCTCTTCTCGTGGGCCTCGGGTTCCAGAACATCACGAGAGCTAGAGACAAACATTCTAGGGCCTCAACAGATTGTTAGTAGCACGAAATCGTGATTGATGGTGATATTGCTGCCCAGAGAGTCATTTGTGTGACCCTGGATGATCGACATTACACCCAATCTATCGGGACTCGGCCATCAGTACGAGGTATGGAGTCGTCCTGGCACCGTTTTGATGGTTCTTGGAGCACAGTGATATTATGGATCCTAGCTCTCGTTTTCAACAGTCTTCTACGGAGGACATAGTAAACGATTTGTGTTTGCTATTTGGTGCTTCATATGGGCTGTGTGCCAATTACTCGCTGTTATGTGTTAGAAGTAGAGAGTCCCGCCGATATATATATTCTCCGATTAAGGGCCAACCATTGTCAAACATTATTGATTGCGGCCCGTCCCTGTCAGTAACTGCGTCTTCAATTTTCGCATGGTTACCGAGTGCATTCCCTAACTCTACAGCTTTCACGGTATGACTGCAGCTATCCAGAATTTGTCTTGTAATTCGACAGTTACATGGACTGGCTAATCATGACCACGGAGCATCGGGTATAACTAACACGGATAGTAAACGACATAGATCCTCCAGGGCAGCTCCTGCTGTTTGTTCAGCTGGGGCGGGCCTCGTATAGCCTTTCCCATCAAGAGCAAAGCCATCGATAGTTTACTCTACGGAGTACGGAGTACTGTTGATTAACCGAGCTTGCAACGCCCTCTAGGCAGCCTTAAACCCACGCTGACAGGGACCAACACTTGCAGGTTCTAGAAAAAAGCTCACTACGAGCCGTTCTGACACAAGTCCGGGCTCTAGTAGCTAGCAAACAGGGGTTGTGACAGGCAGCGAACAGTGTCAACGCTCAGGAGTCAGGAGTACTAGACTTTAGCTCCCGTGGTGGTCGACCCGGCGTCTTGTAACGTTGGTGTCGTAGACATCCTTCATGCGAATGGGAAACTGTCATGTGCTAGGCTGTAGGTACGAATCGACGCCGCAAGAAAGAATTCCTTATGACTTGCGTTACACACAAAGGAACATAATGTGTACCATACGCCACACGATTGTCCGTCATCCTCGCTGCTGATTTCCCTAAGCACAAGCTGCCTTGAATCGAAAACCAGGGAAAGAGGATGAACGTCAGACCGGGACGGATTCCCCTTTCGTGTACGAAGAATGATGATAATACCAAGTAAACCAACGGGGGAATGATGTTCTTGAACCAGGATGGCGCTCCACTCCGTGACCTGGCTGGGGTCTCGGAACGAGCCATTAACGCCATCGTCAAGGGGGAGGGATGAACGCGACGATGGCTAACCGTTAGGCAGATCTTAACCGCTCAGCCAAAGGGGACATGGCAGCCCTGATCTGGCATGTCTCCAGATGGCCGATGCAGACGCAGCGGCGGCCATTCAGATCGATGATCGCCACTCTGGTTGAGAACCAACCTAGCCAAGGCGTCCAATGCGCCTCCGTATTGTCAGTCCCACGTCCAGGCTGGCCAACAGGGAGTGCCAGCAGTTGCGTCAAGTCTCAACAGTGAACAACAACTGTGATGATAAAGGAGTACTTAGAGTCATGGGGGCGCCCATCGCCCGTCTACTGCCTGAAGTAACTTCCATGAGAGACATACGAGAAGACGGACTGTTTACCAAGGACGTACCATCTTCTGCTGGACTCTAGTTATTATCGCCTATTCCGCTGCGAGTTGGCGGACTATTATCGCTGAGTCAGCCATCGTGTTGCGACCAGTTCGATTGTCAACCTGCACCGCATCGATAGAAGCGCAAATCCTCCGACGGCAGCAGGAGAGATCGAAGACACGAGAGGCTTCTCCGGCAAGACCTGAATGGGGCAGTGAGTGCTACACGGAAGTGGGCGGTTGGTGATGGTCAACTAGCTTTTTGCTGGAGAGCAGCAATATGACCGAATAGGGACTAGGGCCTCCGGCGCGTTCCCGTCGCTGATCAGCTTATCCAGTGAATCCGCCCGTGTCACAAAAGTAAACATTCCTTTCTCTCTACCAGAAAACATCCGCATCCTCCCCTGCTCCATGCTGACCTGATGCGCAGTCAATTCTGAGGAGATGCCTTGGACGGTGACAAACTCATTTAAACGGTATGGTTTTGAGCCTCAATGGTGACATCTTCGCGGGACGCGTGCTGACCTATTCTAGCGGCCTCATGAAAACTTACGGAAGACCCATTCGGCGCGTCTTTGACGATGACTTGCGCCCGGCCGCGAAAAAGAGACGAGTAACGTCTGGAGACGACTCGGATGAGGCAGAACACAACCTGCAATATGCCATCCGGGAGTCGTCCGCCGCTATCATGTCCAGTCCATCTCGTCGCAATTCAGTAATCTTTTCGGAAGAGACGCCGGACGATGATCTGTCAACGCCACCATCGTCCCCGCCACCCCAACTCACACCTCCGCCAGTCAACGTACGGAAGCCGACCTTCGCATTTCTGAAGCGCAAGAGATCGCAAATCAAGGAGAATAGCAACTCATCTCCGTTGACTGAGGTCAACTCGAATAGCGTGCGGTCATCTGTGGATCCGCCTCGGAAGAAGCCGCGCCAGCAGCCTCCCGCGATGAAGCAGATGCAGTTGGATTTGGGAACGGAGGTCCACAGGACGTGTTCATCGTGTGGGATGGAATATATTCCATCTAATGGCGAAGATGCCGCCTTGCACAAGAAGTACCACGACATGAATTCCACCGGAGTTGATCTGGGTAAAGCATTTGTCAAGGCCAACGCTTCTCGCTGGGTGTACGAGGCGGCACGATTCGATGAAGGATACGTGGTAATTGTGGACCGGAAGAGTTCACCTGCCGCGAAGAACCAGGCCAAGAAGGTGCTAGAAGTTGTCAGCAAAGAGTTGTCCTCTCCTGAGATCGAAGAATCCGTTCTCTGGAGTCAGACGCGACCTTCAAACGAGCACCAGAAGAATGGAACTAAAGAAGAGGTGGACCGATACAGGGTATTCCTCCACATGAAGGACAGTAGATGCGTTGGCATGTGTCTTACAGAACGCATCTGGGAGTCTCGACCGGTGAAGGGTGTACGTGGAGACGGATCGGGAAGTACTCAAACCAATGGTTCTTCAATTACTGTTGGTGAAGAGCGTCATCCTGCTATTGTTGGTATTTCTCGCATCTGGACCTCGGGCTCCTCCCGACGAAAGGGAATTGCAATGGATCTTTTGGACTGCGTCGTGAGCAACTTCATTTATGGGATGGATATTCCCAAGGACCAAATTGCTTTCAGCCAACCGACGGAAAGCGGCTGCAGACTTGCAGAAGCTTTCTTCGGCCCTGGAAAGCAGTGGTATGTATACAATGAAAACTGAGGGCACCAGCAAAAGACGCCTCTCCACACTGCGAATAAAACAGGCAGCGATGGCCTGAGAATTTCACTTACGGTATAAACGGATAGCGATGGGTGGGTTGATTGTTTTCTCGAGCGATAAATGAGGAAAAAAGGGAGTTACCCTTAGGGATTACTATTGTTTTCAGCGGTTTACGTTCGATCGGAGAGCTTGATCTAGATATTGCCTGTAATCTCTGCTGCCATCTTTTTTCTTTTCTCTAGTGTGTATAAGATAGCTACATTATTATTATTTGCCTTTGAATGAGAAGAGTGACCACCACACAGGTCGCAAATTATGGAGAATTAAAGAAGGAAAAAGGCGCATTTGAACCATTAACCATTCCCTGGAACAATATCAACAATGGTCCGACGACTGCTGAATGGATCGTAGTGATGCCATTGATGGGGCCCGGCCGGCGGTTTTCTTGGGTCTTGGGAACCTTATTTAACGTGCTCGGGAAGCGGTGCATGACAGCAGCGATGCTAGAAGCTTACCTCCTCACTCGGCGGTGTTTATTCTCTCCTCCTTTTCTTTACAGCCTCCGCCCAGTTATCGCCCGTTCTCATGCTTGACCCAGCGCATCTTCTCTACGATGTCTGGATCCAATCCTTTCCGCCGTAGGGAACGAGAGAGCGGGGTTTCCCCGCCGCTTCCGAAGAGCGGTGCGATAACACACGCGACAACGATATCTCCAGTTGCTCGCGCAGAGGGTATGTATATCACCTGTCTGATTGAAGCCATAGACCTTTCTCTGAGGGAGAATGAGATATTAACTTTCTCTCGTAGATCCCACAGACCATACAGCACCGCGTTCAAAAATTGTGCGCATCGCTTCTCCTCCCGTGCCTGCTTCTCCGACACAGCCGACGTCAACAACAACCAATGTGCCATTTCCTGATCACTCGGGCCTTCACAACAGTTCATATTCGAGGCAATATGATGATTCCACCTCCGATTCCCAAGAGGATCGTGCCTCATCCGATCCGTTCGAGGCAGACCAACTTACCACTGACGACGACGACCCGGAGCAGCAGTCCCAGCACGGTGCTAAATGGGAACCCGCCATGACTGATTCCTCTGATTCCGACTATGATGGCCCTGCCCGCTCGTCACATAATGAAATCCCGCAGACCCCGGGACGGCAGCATTATGCCGTTGAGAGTCCGGTAGTTCCGCGAGGGTCGACTCCAGGATCAGGCGGCAACGGAAGCAAAAGGGCTACTATGGATGTAGATGCGTTCACCAGACTTCTCCTGACGGGAAATACTGGGACAGAGCAGACACCACCGATGAAAGAGAGCCAAGTTGCTTCAAATAAGTCATTATCGAGGACTGCGCTCGGGATTTCAAGTGAGAGTAGCAGCAGCAGCACGGATGCCACATCTATATCTCGACAGTCCGCCTCCGAACTTCGCTCTTCTGTCGCCGCCGATACACCACGAACGTCGCACGAAATGTCATCCGCAGAGGCTGACAGTGAACACAAAGTGCAAATTAGCCGCCAGGGGTCTGAGAAGAGGCAGAAGCCTCCTCCCCCTAAGACTCGTCATGGAAAGTTGATCAAGTCGGATGGCAATCAGCAGCCATCCCCACAGATTGCCACCCCTTATTCTCAACCAGACACACCTGGTTCATATATATCACAGCCACAAAATATAAACTCTTCTTCCGATACAACCAAGACTGTTACCTCTCCAACCACAGACTACTTCACAACCACTCCCAGGGACCAGACTTCCCGCTCATCTGATTCCCTTGATCGGAAACCATCGCAGTCCAAGAGACCGCCAACGCCGCCGCTCGCGCGACGGCGTAGTCAGATGAAGCACGTTAGGTCCAGTGCCTCAGTGAGCAAACCAAGTCAAATTGTAATTGCAGAGTCATCCGTCGAATCAAAACATCCCACTACACCAAGTCCTGGTGTCAAGAACCCGCCCCCTCCGCCGTCCAGACGTCATGGCAGAGCAATCAGTGGACAACTATCCGAGGGTGCTTCCCCGTCTGCGTTTCCTTTTCCTCAGAGGACACCATCCACGTCAAGCGGCCCACCTGGTGGTGACGAGAGCGAGAAGGGGGCCTCTCCTGCATCCTCCAGGACGCCCTCCATCAAATCTTCCAGGCGCGTGTCACAACCACTTGGTTCATCTCCATCCAATATGCCACCGCCTCCTCCGCCTCCGAGGAGGGTGCGAAGTCCCAGCCGTGGCAGCACTGATAGCTCTCGTCCTCGATCGTTCCATCTGGAGAAAGAAAATGACCTCGAGGCGCCGATAGCAGAACCATCCAATGCGGACAGCATCCTGGCTGATCTAACCCGATTACAGAAAGAAGTGGATGCTCTTCGGGGACAATATGAGACTCGCAAACCCAGTCACTGACAGACAGTAGGACAGACTTCCGGTATGGAATGTAGCCGTTGACTCTACCCTGTCTTAACATTCTCAGCTGGTCTTGGCTCCCTCACACTAATTGTATACGCCTGATTGGAAAACCCCCAAAGCGTGATTGAATGGGCTCGAAAGGGCGCAGATAACTTTTATATGGACATATTTTCCATTCCATAGCATGGTAGAACCATTATAAGATACCTCATCACGGTCGCAAATTCCATTCTAGCGACTTGAAGCTTGAAGTTCCTCCGTGTCAGTTACTGTATACAACAGCGGTAGCCTACAAGAGACGATAGTCTACTTTTTACACACCAGATTGGCTAATTTTAGCTTGATGACTGTTGTCTGCAAGGGGTTAGATATTAGCAACGACGATATGCACAAGAATAGCTGCAAGACAGATACAATGAATGCTGAAGCGGAAAGCCATGAACGATAGATCGACGGCGCATCCCGCGATGCTCCAGCTCCGCTGCACCGGGCATGACGTCTTCAGCCCACTCGACCCGCCCCTAGACAAACGAAGTGATGATAGTCCATGAGGCTTTGCTTTCCAGTATCGCAGACCAGGTGAACTCCCCGTCCATTGCTCGCCTCACTCCATCCTCTGATTACTCCTACTCTACCAGACTCTAGACACCAACAAGCTCCAGACTATTATAGGGCAACCATAAAATCGAGGGCAGCTCCTCGGATGTAATCCAATCGCTTCTCTTTCCCATTGTCCCGCTTCGATCCCCATACTCTACGCATATGTCTAATCTTCCAGCACTCACATATTACTATCACTACTAGCTTTGGATCTTGCGGAAATTTCACTGCGCGGTGCACATCAATCGATTCACCAAGGCGCTTTTGTTTCCTTTCTTTCAGATTCACCAACACAACTTGCAGCACGAAAAAACAGCGGCTCTAGTCAATCGTGCCGTGGCCAGCGCTGATTGTCTGGTGACCAGTGGATCTTTCACTTCTCTTCTAACCGGCCGGGACGCCAAAAAACTCACCCCAGACTCGATCTCGGAGCAACGAGCAAGCACTGTGCCTCTTGCTTCTGATAATTACCTATCTCGTTGAACTCTTTCCTCATTTTTCAGCTACTAAACCCCAGGACTAAGACGCGAAAGATGTCGACACCTACACTTATCAACCTCCCTCCTCCGCCGTCCGACCCGGTCACGCCGTCGGAAATGGGCCCGTAAGAGATCCTTATTTCTTTGATTTCATTGCGGACTGACATCAGGCTTATTTCGCCAAGCGCACACCTCTCAGAGAGTATCAGGGAACATGCTGACTGTGCCGTGTGCATTCTAGGGGCACTCCAAACTCAGGTACCACGTCACTGTCTGCGCTGTCGACCACTGCCATCAAAGATGGCCATCAGGGCCAGATCCATCCGCACAGTCACCACGCTCATCACTCATCGTCTGCGTCTGGAACTTCGACCACCACGCTCGATGCAGAACGCGCCGATCGTATCTCCCGGCTAGCTGGGCTGGAGCGCGTGGCTGCTGCTCGTGCTGGCGCGGTTCAGGGCAGCGGCATGAATGTCACTCCTCCTTTCCCTCCGCACCTTCAAAGCTACTTCGATAACTATCCTCACATCAAGGAGAGAAGCACTGTCGGCAGTGCTAGCGCGACGGGCAGCGTGGGAGGACGTACCACCTGGGCCAGTGGTAGTGATGCGTTCGATCCGGACAAGATGAGCGAGGACCCCGATGATGGTGTCTCGAGCGTTGGTGGGATGAGCGACGAATGCAATGCGAGTCTGGTCGGTTTTGGAGAGGGCGCAAGCAGCACCATCAGCGGACCTGTTTCGAATGCCGCCCTGAGCAGGATGTCCTCTTCCGGACGGCCTAATTCGCTGGGCAGCCCGACGGCCAGCCGTTCCAGCGTCATGGCTTCTTACCTGCACGGCAGTGCCAGTCCCCTGAGCGGCGTCGTTCCTACGTCTCCATCGCCCGCGGGATCCAACACCCCAGAACCTGCTGCTGATGCGCGGATGGTCGACGGAATGACTTACGACCCTGATGTGGTTGATACGACGGTTCGGACTCCGCAGCTGGTGTCTCCTCATAGTAGAGATGCCAGTGCTGCGGATTCAGATATGTCAGGACAGGGTCCCCAGCGGTCACGGACTGCATGGGACAGCGGGAAATAAAAGCAGAGAAAGCCAGCACCGTCTTGATGCAGGTCGTTAAGGACCTTATCTACTCGTGGGGAGATCGGAGAGTTGACATGACTTCAATGGGCTGGACCACATTGTCCTATTTATTTTAAGTATGGATGGCGGGGGGCCAATCATCCAGGCTGATAATTCAAGCCCCCCTCCGTTCTTTCGTGATGATACCTGGTTGAGTTCTTTTCTTTCTTGTTTTCTACTTTTTATTTCCCTTTTCTTTTCTAGATGTCGGATTTCTGTGTCTCCTGTGATGTATCCCTGTTCATCTTTCTTTCTGTCTCTATTAGGATCAGGCAGCTGGGCGTATGCTCGTGATTTGAGTAATCGTAGCTTGAGCGAATTCCATATTGTTTCTTTTTAGCAGATAATTCCTGTCGTTGTTCAGATGGGATGCCCTATAGAAATAATACATGTACCATAGTCAAGCCTGGAAGAACAAGCTCACTGCATGACATCATCCGCTGTGGTACTAGTAAGTTCTGGGTGGCACTGGGAATCGAGTGCCGGAGATGCATCGAGACTGGGATGAAGATGGAGTTCGGGGCAGAGTCGAATAGGATTGCGAGAGTCTGTCTAACTATACTGTCGATCTCCCTTGGTCTAGAACGAGGAACTTGTTGTTTGTTTGAAGCGATAATCATAACAAAAGACTAACTAGATAGACTAACTGCCTATAACAAGAACAGGCTTAAGCGCAGCTGGTGTCTCGCCCAGAGCGCCCAGCGTCCGGTGCTTCCAACGCTCCGCAACCACTGAAATTTTCCTCTTTCCCGCTCGCCGCCTTCCCCCCCGAAAAACCCGCTACGCTTAACTGATCCCGCCGTCAACTATCCTCCGCCTTCTATCCTCTCTCTCTCTCTTCCCTCCCTCCTCCCATCCCAGTTCTCGTACAGTTCTTCCCGTCCACCTTTCATCGCTGGCATTGACTTGTCAAGCACGGGAGATCGCAGGACTGCCCGAACAAGGACCCGTTCAAATCAAGCAAAGAGCACCTACGACAGCAGCCAAATCCCACTTCTCGCCTCCCTTCGTCGAACCCTTTGTGCGTTCCTCGAGCAAACAAAGCAGGATCGAAAAACAACCTTGCCTCTACGTCTTCAAATAGAAGAGAAGAAAAAAGGAAAGAAAAAAAGCAAGCGATTTCTCTGCTTGTTCCCGAGGACAATCAGTTCAGATCAGATCACGCGTGCGCAAAAGAGGGCAAAAAACATTTTGTTTTCGCTCTTATACGCGATCTCTTTACTTACCGCCCTTACTTTTTTTTTCTTGCCCCGTCAACTCTCCCACAAGGGTGCGGCGAGCTGTGTCACCTTAGCGTTCATATCGTTCGGAGATCTCGTGTCACTTGCTGTGGCTTTCGATAGTCATGGCCGCTCCAACGCAGTTTGCCTGTGCGTGTTTCTACAATCTTGGCCTCTTGAGAGCGCCAGCTTCTCTTTTGTGGGGTGACCATGTGCTCGCGCTAACATTGACTTGCTACACGTAGTCCGTACGCTGAAGGGAATTGGAATTGTCGACGCTGCTCCTGTCTACGAGCCTTTGCAAGGGTTTACGAGGTGAGTGCATTGGGGTCGTGTGTCGTGGTGGTTTTGGAGGATTACGCTAATGCGCTGTTGCTGGTTTCTAGACCTGAGGGGAACCTCCGCTGCTGCTCTTATTCACCATGCGGTAGATATTTCGCCTGGGCGTCCCCGGAACGGTATGTTATGGTCCCGGTTCTGGTACCAAATGTGAATATGGATATTGACGGTGGTTTACAGAGTCACCATCGTGGATCCGTCCGTTGGCCACGTCATCACGACTCTTCCTGCAGAGAATGTCTACGAGCTGGGATTTTCGCCCCTTGGAACGTACGCTATCACTTGGCAGCGTCCCTCCAAGGATGAGAATGGCGACGCAGTCAAGAACCTCAAGGTCTGGCGCGTTATCGAAGGGTCTCCGGAGAGCGACGAGCACGCGATCGTGGGTCGCTTTGTCCAGAAGTCGCAGACGGGCTGGAACCTGCAGTACACGGCTGACGAGAAATATTGCGCTCGTGTCGTGACCAACGAGGTCCAGTTCTACCAGAGCAATGATCTCTCGAATGTCTGGAATAAATTGCGGGTGGAGGGTGTAGTGGATTTCGCGCTGTCGCCTGGAAAGAGCCACTCTATTGCTGTGTTTATTCCGGAACGCAAGGTACGAGACGCTTCTCTACCTATGACGGAGCGTATAGCTGACATGTTTTTTGTTCTAGGGTCAACCCGCTGCGGTTAAGGTGTTCGGTGTCCCCCAGTTCGGTGCTCCCATCTCTCAGAAGACCTTCTTCAAGGGCGACAAGGTTCAGCTGAAGTGGAACAACTCTGGTACAACCTTGATTGTCCTTGCGCAGACCGAGGTCGACAAGACCGGCAAGAGTTACTACGGCGAAACTACTCTCTATCTGCTTAGCGCCACTGGTACCTTTGACTCGAGGGTCGACCTTGGTAAGCATCTTCTTTCTTCCAGCGTGAGGACTCGTAGACTAACTGGTTAGCAGACAAGGAAGGTCCTATTCACGATGTCGCCTGGTCCCCCAACTCGAAAGAGTTCGGTGTGGTCTACGGTTACATGCCCGCGAAGACAACGATTTTTAACTTCCGTGGAAAGGCGGTTCAAAGTTTCCCTCTCGCTCCTCGAAACACCATCCAGTTTTCTCCTCATGGCCGCTTTGTCCTCGTCGCCGGTTTCGGTAACTTGGCTGGACAGACGGATATCTACGACGTGGAGAAGGACTACCGCAAGGTCACGACCATCGAGGCTGCGAACGCTAGTGTGTGCGAATGGTCTCCGGACGGAAAGTACATCCTTACAGCCACTACTAGCCCGCGTCTGAGGGTCGACAACGGAGTCCGTATCTGGCACGTCGGTGGTGGCTTGATGTACAACGAGGATATGAACGAGCTGTACGAAGTCTGCTGGAGGCCACAGTCTACCGTCCAGCACCCGCTGGTTGGCGATCCTCTCAACCCTGTTCCCACGCCTCACGCGTCTGCTTTGGCGTACCTCAGCACCAGAAAGGCCCCCACCAAGCCTGCTGGTGCCTATCGGCCCCCGGGAGCTCGTGGCCAGGGTACTCCTCTGGCATTCAAGAGAGAGGACGAGGGTGGAGCTGCCTATGTGCGAGACGGTGCGCCCACCTTTGGTGGTGTCGGCGCCAATGGGTTTGGTAAGCCTCGCAGACGAGAGGTGCCCGGCGCTGAGCCGATGGAGTTCCTGCCGCCCGGAGCCGCTCCAGGCGGTGGTGTACCTCTCCCTCCTGGTGCTGAGGATAAGCCTCTATCCAAGTCTGCCGCTAAGAACAAGAAGAAGCGCGAAGCCAAGAAGCTGAAGGAGGAGGGCGAGCTCGCGCCTCCCAACGGCCAGCATGCGTCCATCAGCCCTGATCGTCGAAGTCACTCTCGCAGCCGCTCGAATGCTAAAAGCCGTGACTCTAAGAACGGCACTGTTAACGGTGCACCCACGGTTCCTAAACAGAATGCCAAGGCCAACGGTGCTGCAGCACCTGCACCTACTCCTGCTCCTGCACCTCTGGCGGAGGATGCATCTCCCACGACGCCCGGTGGCAATGGAACTCCCCAGGAGAAGAAGATTCGCGGTCTCCTGAAGAAGATCCGCGCTATCGACGATCTGAAGATGCGCCTGGCTGGAGGCGAGAAGCTTGAGGACACTCAGATGAAGAAGATCCGCACGGAGGACTCTGTTCGCAAAGAGCTGGAAGCTCTTGGATATAACGGTTGAACTGCATAAGTTGCAGTTTTTATCGTCTAGCTGGGGTGTATATGGACACTATATGTTGGAGTCTAAGCTGAAGTAGGTGGCTTGTTTGCTTACGAGTATGTATTGCGTTTTGTTCTCATCTAGGGCGAACTCCTCGCTCTGGCAGACTAGAGAAGCAGACATCCATGTCAGGCTTGAGACCCGCAGAGGTCTTGATAGGGGTTATGTGGGATTGCACTTCCACTGGGCCCCTTGCATCTCGCGATATGATGGCAGACATCCGTTGGAGTCTGCATAGAATATGTGGTGGATAGGTACATAAAACTCTCAAATTAGACATATTAAGAAATTCTAAATACAATTTGAAATCTGAACTTATTGCTCGATTACTCGTACTTATCCTCGTGCGCAGAGTGTGAAGGAGACTGGAACCCAGCAGCATCCAGCGCTGTGTCGACATTTCCCATTAAGCATGCAGTAAAGGTATATTCCTTTCCATCCGGCCCATATAGGGTAACACAGAAACCATCCAACTAGTTAGTCCCCAGTGAGAATACGATAGTATCGAGATCAAAAAGAGTAGACTATGCACTGTCTATTATCTACCCCAGAGAATCTAATCGCAAACACAACCCTACGTCTAAAGTAAAATGTCCCCTCCCCAAAACAACACTCCCTTGATTTGCTTCGTTTTTTGAAATCAAAACCCACACCTCTTCCAGCCGAATATCTCTATTCCTGACCTCCTCCATGACCGATGTGGAGGAGAGATCGTTATCTGCACGACAGGGATGAAGATTGAGTGAACGAGCGCGTTCGCGTTGTGTTGCGTGACGTGAGAGCGTGGAAAACTGGAATAGGTATTCCAGTTCCATATCCACTGTCATAAAAACTCATGTTCAACCTGCATCTGGGCTCGCGAACATGATAACAGATCGGTCATGGAGGGGGCGGAGATAGAGATATCGACTGGTGAGAGGAGGTTGTGACTGGTTAGAGTCACGTCGTGGGTGGAAGGTTGTTTTTCCCTTTTCTTCCGCAGGGAATGGGTTTGATTTGATGTATCGCGTCGAATACAGAGCTTATTCCTTCCTCGGGAGGAAGGAATTTCAAGGCATGGTCCTCGCCTTGCGCTCCACCTTGCGTCGCGAAGATGAGGAATAGTGAGGGAGCTACTGGAATTGGGGATGTTGGATGAGAGAAATGTGAAGGTTTTCTGTAGTTATATGGAGAACAGACTGGGATATTAAATATGGGTATTCATACTTCATTGAGGAAAGACAGATTTCGGGGATCTTGCACGAACCATGATATGAGGAATGGTTTGAGAATGGACTACCTCAGGTGAATAGGCGTGCTCGTTTCAGAGGACTGCCCCTGTTCGCCATACCCGTCAGGATACGGTCCATGCCCTCCACGCCCAGCTCTCCTTTGTCGAGCATGAGTCTGTCGGCTTCAATAGAAGATCTTGAGTTTGCGTGGGAATGGGTCGGCTCGAGCTTGCCGTTCTGCTCCTTCAGTTCCTGTGCAACTATGATGACCTGATGCTCCGCCGCCATCAGGATGTCGAATTCCCTTCGTCCTGTTTCTCGTGCGCTATGAGAGGTGGGAAGGTGGTCCACAGAGTTCAGTCTCTCACCCAGGAGATTGACACCGCTGACAGGAGTCATCTTGCAACGCTCCAAGGAATCAAACGTTCCTGTGGATTTTACATGATTCCGCCACAAAGCTAGCAGGTTGGGGATGATTGCACTGTTATTGCCGTGCTGGATGAGGATCGATTCATCGGGTGCCGTGTCCCTGGATGGACTCGTCTGGATAACGGATATTCCACCGTACAGAGAAGGCTGAGATGGGCTTGAAGATCCTTTGAACAGGGTATCTTCCCGGAGTCTCTTCGTAGAAGGCGTCATAGGCGCAAATTTGCCTCGCTGCTCAGAAACTGAACGACTGGCTGGGGATTTGTTCCCTTCCGGTGTAGCGACAACTCGGCCACTCACAGCAAAATGTGTAAGTGAGCCGCCTGTCACTCCCTGGACGTTGGATTGATAGCGCAGAGGGCCTTGCTGACCACCTGGTCCAGCTCCTTCGATATCCCACACACCCCATTCTCCGTTCGCCAAAAGTACCATGACGGCTTTCCCACGGAGGACCCACTGTGCATCGAGTATGGTCTTTCGACAAGTAAAGCCTGCAGACGGCGGCTCAAACCCTGGGTATAGGGTCATTAACCACTTGCCTTCCGGATCAGGCAACTCTAAATCATCGTTTGAGCCTCGACGGCCTCCTGCAGATGCTGGTCTCGTGGCAAGACATGAATAGATCTTCACTGAACCGTTGTTCAACGAGATGAGCAGGTTGGCATGACGTTGTGATGGATAGGGCGAGGGGTTGAAGGAAATGCTCTTGGCAGGCGCCGGGAGGTATCGTCTCTGGATGGGACGAAGATGGGACTCAGACAGGAAATAGTCCTTCTCTGCCTGGCCTGATCGTTCAACTACCGGAATGCGATACACGAGTAGTGTACCGGATGCCTCCGCTGAATGCGTCGCCAACAACAGGTCCCATCGGCCCTCAGATCCTGGCGCAGATTCACGCTTCGAGGAACCTCTTCGGCTGCCGGAGCTGCTGTCTGTCTGATTCGCTCCATCTTCCTGACAGGTAAATGTGAGGGATACGCCACGGGGAATTTCCTGATGAGAGGAAAGGCCGCTGATAGAAAGTACCTGGAGACCCCAAGCGGACGGGTCGGTGTTAGATACGTGAGGAGGGATCAGAGGAAGTGTGATGATCCGTGTAGAAAAATCAGCACATGTAACAGCTACCACGATCCTTTTCGATAGCACCGGCGGCAAAGGATCCAGTGGCGAGCGCGCACCTTCTGGGAGACCACGAGGAACCGCTAAGCTGAGCACTGCAGACCCAAGAGGTATGTCGACGTGACGAAGAATCTCTTTAAAAGGACGTGAAGGATCAACCTCCGCCTCTGCTTCTTCAAAAGCCACCTTCGGGGATTCGTCACGCGGGGGATCTGGCGTTTCTTCCTCGTCCGAGTCGATGATCATGACCGCATCGTCCTTGGCTGGACCAGCATCCTTCTTATTCTGTTCCGCGGAGGAAGCATCATCCTGGGTAGCTTTGAAGTGTCTGCCTCCTCTCCATATGATCTTCAACCCATTTTCGTAGCCGTAGAGTATTATGGAGGAACCATTAGGCGATAGGGTAGGGTAAGCTTTGGCGCCGTAGACACGGTGAGGGAGCTGATAGCTGTTGCCCAGTGGCGATCAGTAAGCTTTTACAGCCGGTAAACAATCTAGAAAACACTCACCTTAGCTGTAGTCGGCCCTCTGTTTGCCTTACCAATGGCTTTGCCAGAGGAAGACCGGGCATTTTGTCGAGAGAAAGGTGGCGGAGGTGTTTGGTTGATGAAGGGACAAGGCACACAGGATCAGTTGCGCATAGCTCAAGAGAAACCGCACGATCTGGCCTGCAGGTAGAATGCTTTGAAATATCCTCAAGTATTATCTTCGCAAAGCTATAGTTGCCGTGCACTGCGACGGAGTTGCAGCCAAAGACTGTTGCGAGCTTGAAGGACCTGCTCGGCTTGTGTCTGGAAGAGGCCGAAAATCGAGTGGGCGCGCAGCGCGTCACGTATTTACTTTCGGGCAAGCACTTGCACCGCTCCTCAAGTCGACAAGGGCATCGACCACTTTCGAGCCCGCTTAACGCCTCGCGGTCCCAAGAATGAGCATGACCAAACTGATCGCTCCTCCGGCTGGTCCTTCTGAAGGCGTTGAACAAACGCCTGTCTGACAATGGCGTCAGTCCGGTCACTGGGCCTCCATGAACCCTCCGCGATTCCCTTTCTAGTCGCCGAACAGCTACTCCCACCAGAGCCGTCTACCGATGATTATGTGTGGCAAACCATCCAGGTGGAAGATGGATTGGATGGGCCTGTTGATGAGGAGGTCGTTTACACAAAGACCTGCGTGGTCTGGTCTCGCTGCGGCGTCCTGAAGAGGGTCTTCCGGTTGGATGTCGAGAAGGAAGAGATACGCCATGTCCTATTCACACATTTCCCCGCAGAAAAGATCAAATCAAATGAGCAAGGCTCGCAGGCGTTCACGACGGGACCATCCCAAAGCGTCCAGACAAAGTCTTCAGAATTGCAATCCACACGGAGAGGAAGACAAGGACTCGAAATCCCGGGGATTCCTCCGGATGAGAGGGGAAACAAACGTGTACACGATGACGAAAATCCGGGGGCTGACTTCTCGAGGGCCCTCGTTGTTGTTCTGAAGTCTCAAGCGCATATCTTCTTTCTGACTGGCAATAGTCATGTTGTACCTCTCCCTTTCGAAGTTGAGACGGTATTTCCCACCCCGCGGGGCCTTTTGTTCCAGCGAAATGGACCTCAGGATGGCCCTGTACCGGTTCCAGCGGCGCCTCCAAATTCTTTCATGTCGGTCAAGACAACAGAGACGAGATTAAGTGCCCATGAGCTCTCTAGAGGTTCTGCGCGGAAGCCTGCGCCGCCATCGCAAACCATCTCAACTCCTCGAGCCTCGACATGGAAGCAGGAACCCAAAGAGAATACAAGCCTTCCTAGAGTATTTGCTCTCATGGATCCTCACGCTGAGATGGGGCTAGTTGTGGCCAGTTATTCTCGTTCTGTCTACGGAAGTCACAGAGCAAGCGATTTCCATGTGCTGGACTCTGCGGAAGAGATAATATACATGTCTCAAAAAGACGAACTCTCTCATATCAGCAATGCATACAACTTTCCTCTCATTCTCGTCGTGACGCTCAACTCTAATACTGGAATGTATACACTATGGACTGGCCGATATAGACATGAAGAGACCGATCGACTGCTCCGCCAGGGGAAACGGAAGTCCGAAGCTACCGGAACTCGTTCTAAAAGAAGAAGTTCCCACTTTGGGATGACAACAGGTACAACGACCCCTACAGCACGTCCTTCAGGGGTGAGAGAAAGCTTTGGCAGTATCAACCTCGGACGCAGCATTTCAGGAATGCCAAACCTCCCGAGCCATTCAGCAGAAGGAAGAGGGGATGATGTGGACGATTTTGCTACGCAGCTGGGACAGGAATTTGGAGATATCGCCGGTCCCTCGAAGACGTCAAGGCGCGTCAGCTCGATGCTTGCACGAGCAGATCTTGGAACAAATCAAGACAGAGCCACCTTCTCTGAACTCGCTACCGGGAATCAGGCCTACTCTAATAACTTTAGTCTCTCAAGACAATCCCTAGGTGGATTCAACCCCCGGGAAAGCATTGACTTCAATCCTCGATCGTCTATGACACATGCTGGAGATTCAATGCACCATACTGGTGGCCCTTTAGATTTCCGCGTTAATAAGCTTCTACAGGAACTCAACAATGGAGGAAGCTTAGATGGCTTTGAAGACATGGACCTGAGAGAATCCACTGCTGGTCTGTCAAAGGAGCTAATGCTTAGCAAAATCGAAAGCTTTCCCGGAAACATTTCCCTATCCTTTGATACTACTTCAACTGCATCGACAAAACCAAAGATATTCACTTTAGGTGCACGGGATGGTGAGGATACGCACAACAAGGACTCAGCTTCTATTGCAGTATGTATTTCTGACGATTCCTCGAAATCACTTACCCTGGTTTCCCTGAAAGCCGAACGCGTCGTGATTCCAAGAAAGGGATCAAGGAGTGGATCGACAAACAAACCAAAGAAGGGAAGCACTGTCTACCAGAGCTTTTTTGCCGTCCACGTGGCGGGAATAACACATAGCTCTGATATACTGGGCGCCTGTCGACTAGTTGATGGACAAGTTTCCCGAATTCTGACCTTAAGAATGACAGCGGGTGGACAAAATCAGTTGATATTGCAGTCACCGTGGAGCGTTCCGATGGAAATCGAACTGCCATCTTTGAGCTTGAATCCCCCGCGCGAGATGTCGCTGTCTAGAGTTTCCAATAAGGTAGCAGAGCCAGGTGCTGCGAAATCTTTGATTGACATAACACCCCAGTTTATTGGGCTGGATAACCCGTCTATGAAGGGCAGGGTTGATGCGGTGGATTCTCGCGGGAGGAGGCATAGGCTTCAAATTCGTATGGAACCGAGGAATGCTCTAGTCAGAAAGGTCATTGCAGTATGCAAGTTCGTCCTGAGAGATCTCGGGACCGCTGGCGAGGGAATACTTGTCGGATGGTGGCAGATTTTGAATTGGCTGCGGTCGAAGAACCATGCAGGATATGATCCAGAGTGGACAGCCATGGTGGTCCTTTTGTTTACTATGGCTGTTGACTTCATCGCGAGCAGTGAGACTAAAGCCGAGAAGACTCGGAGAAGGAGGGCACTCCCTCGAACAAGCAGTGGAAGCCTCGTTGACCTTCAAGAGTGGGAGGCAATGCTAGACCAAGAGGCTGGCCCGTCCGGCTTTGCTCCATCTTGGATGATGAACCCTGCCTGGAGTTGGGTCACCCAGACAGAATCCCTTAACGAGACTGATGAATCACGGCCAAGAAGGACAGCAAAGACAGAACAGCGAAGCATTTTCGATCAATCTGGTCGACTATCTCATAAGAAGAATCCATATGTGACTCAATGTGCTTCAATGGCCAGGGAGTTCCTCCGCAACCCTATCGGCCAATCTGCTTCCGGTGCAGCTGGCTATCTTCCAACGGCGTCGTCACGAAATGAAGCAACGCGCCGAACTGCTTTGTGCAGTATCCTTATCGGTTTACATTTTCTACGGGAAGAGCAGAAATTGTTCACTTATGAAAGCGAGATGTCTTATAGAAAGATGGGCATGCTGGCTCCTGTATTGGCTCAGATAGGTCGGTGGCTAGGCTGGGGTTCTTGGACGTGGAAGCAAGACACCTACTATGGGAGTGAAATGGCTAGCATAGACTGCTGGTCATTTGAGGATTCCCAGATCTCGAAACTGAATGTTCCGCCTGAGCCTTTTCCCCCTCCCTCGATATTCGCTTCCATAGAAAACGTTTGGCGCGAACAACCCCGCTCATTCCTTACGCTTCTAGAAGTTGTTTCTGAATATGGCAATACGCAACTTGAAGGGAGACTGTGGCAGCAGGCTTTCGGTCTCACCCCAAGGACACTGGCACTTCGTGGATATCTCAGCGAAGCACGCTCTTCTTCATCGACATTGGAAAAAGTCGAACTCTTACTTCGCTGGGGTCTAACACGTAATGTGATCGAGACATTCCCGGATGGTGTCAGTGCTCCACTCTTTGAAGCAATCACCCGCTGTCAAGTGAACCCTCCAGCGTCGTGGACATCTGCTCTTCTGGAGCTGATCGATAGAGATGATCTTTACGTCTCAACGAACAGTACTCGCTCCGTTATCCCGGTTTCGAGACCCCAGCATGTTGTAGCGCATGATGCTGTGCGCGATTTCCATCACATAGGATCATCAGCGCTGGATATCGATGCTATAAACTCCTTCGAAGCATCCGCAGAGGCCGATAAATCTTCTATTACTAGGCTCATATTCAACGAAGACAGACGTTTTGTGGAGGCAGCGAAGCTCCTGAATCAGTCTAAAGCTCCCGTGGCAGAATGTTTACCGGAGCCTGAATGGTCTGACTCTGACCTATTGGAGGCGCAGAAGGAGCTTGTACAACTTGTGACTCTCAGAACTCTTTCCATACCCGCAGGCCGCTCTATGTTCATGTTCAGCAGTCGTTCACCGTTGTTGACGGAGAAACTTCCTATCCCGTCTTTCTCGTTGCAATGCGTGATGAAGCCTTCTAATGTGACGATTAGTGCTGACAGAGCTTCATTCAGCGAGGAGAAGGTGTGCTGGGCCTTCTTCCATAATGGAGTCTCCACAGGTCTTGCCATCTCGAAGTCTTCCAAGGGTATTGACACATCGTGGATACTTTTCAACAAGCCCCAAGAATTAACAAATAGACACGCTGGTTTCTTATTTGCGCTTGGTTTGAACGGGCACCTGAAGACCCTGGCAAAATGGGTGGCATTCAAGTACTTGACACCGAAGCATACAATGACATCGATTGGTCTCCTGCTTGGTCTTTCCGCGTCCTATCTAGGCACCATGGATACACTCATCACAAGGCTGTTGTCAGTGCACGTCACTAGAATGCTTCCTCCTGGTGCAGCTGAACTAAATCTCTCGCATCTGACCCAAACTGCTGGAATAATGGGCATTGGCCTTCTCTATTGCAACTCTCAACACAGAAGAATGAGTGAGGTTATGTTATCAGAATTGGAAAATGTGTCCCGCGAGGAAAGCACGATTTCCCAAGAGGACCTGAGAGACGAGGGCTATCGCCTAGCAGCTGGTTTTGCTCTAGGTTTTATCAATCTCGGTAAAGGAAAGGACCTGAGGGGTCTACGAGACATGAATGTCGTTGAGAGATTACTGGCAATCGCTGTTGGCACGAAGAACGTTGATCTCGTTCACATTCTCGATAGAGCTACTGCGGGAGCCACCATTGCACTCATGATTATTTTCATGAAGACCAATGATGAGGCGCTCGCCCGGAAGATCGATATTCCAGACACGATTGCACAGTTCGATTACGTTCGGCCTGACATTTTCCTTTTGCGAACTGTGGCGAGGCATTTAATTATGTGGGATAATATCCGTGCTTCTCACGAATGGCTCCTTGGAAGTCTCCCGCAGATTTACCGACGACGCAATCGACTGGCAAGCATACATCGTCTGAGCAGCGATGATATGCCCTTTTTCAACATTATCGCTGGACTCTGCTTTACGATCGGTTTGCGTTATGCAGGCTCAGCTCTGCCTCAGGCGAGAGATCTTCTTGTGTCATATCTCGATCAGTTCATGAGGATATGCAGACTTCCCGCCGTTAATTACGATGGGAAGCTAGCACGGAATTCTGTTCGTAATTGTCAGGATATCGTTGCACTTTCGGCAGCAGCAGTAATGGCCGGGACAGGGGATCTGATCGTATTCAGACGACTTCGTTCTCTTCACGGCCGCGTGGACCCCGATACCCCCTACGGAAGCCATATGGCGGCTCATATGGCTATTGGTTTGTTGTTTTTAGCCGGAGGAACTTACACCCTGGGAACCTCTGATCTTGCAATTGCATCCTTACTGTGTGCGTTATACCCAATATTCCCCACAACTGTACTCGACAACAAATGTCATCTCCAAGCATTCCGTCATATGTGGGTGCTAGCCACAGAATCTCGCTGTCTCGTACCAAGAGATCTCGACATGGGACGCCCTGTATCGACACCGATCTCATTGACCATGAAGAGTGGCTTGACGCGAACAGTGACTGCCCCGTGCCTCCTTCCTGACTTGAAAGAGATCACTATCATCAAACTACAAAGCCCCAACCACTGGCCGATCGTGCTAGATCTTGAACGCAACAATAGCCTTCGCGAGAAATTTTACCAAGGCGACCAGTCTGTGTACCTCAGAAGGAGAACTTCGTTCAATCCATCTGGATCCTCTGTTTTCGCTTCCACACTGCAGGGCCTTAGCGAAATGCAAGATATCCTGCCCTCAATTGCTGCAACAGGTGGCATCAGAGGAGCTACCGCACAGGGAACTACCGCGTCACCTAGTACGAGTGTCGTGCGTGCATCATCCAGAGACTTGTGGGAGTGGATCTTCTCTCTTCCATCGCTACGGGAATTGGGCTTCGATGAACGTGCTATGATTATACATCCAATCTCCTTCCAATCTCGTCCCCTATATACGAGAGACGGCAGAACAGTCTCTTCGCCACCATGGCTGCGTCCCTCTGCCGTCGACACCAAGCTCACTCTCCAGGACACGGTCAAGAGCATCATCCAAACAGCCTCTGGCACCAGTTGGTCGCCCGATGAAGTCAAGGATCGTTTCTGGCAGTTACGACTCCTCTTCGCTTGGGCGGATCACAACGAACGCCAGGGAGGAGACAACGACGATGAAGACCCTGCGTGCAGGAATGGCCTTTGGTTGCGGAAAGATGTTATCGAAGATGCTAGATGGAAAATATGGGGTGTTCAGTTCAGTGAGGGTGCCTCTAAAGCAGAGTCAAGGTGACGCAGCATTATCTAGTTGCTGGGATATTATCCAGCACTCCGTACTTTGCTCATGCGATCAAAAGCGTACTTATATCTACCTAATCATTTAGTCACGTGATATGTATATCGAATAGAGTTAAATGGAAAAGGCATGGAACGATAAATGAAATGAAATGAGATTCTAACGTGATAGATACCGGGATCAAAAATTACTACATCAGAAATAAAAAGGCGAAAAATCTCTTTCCATTGCATTCTATGCTCTTAGTCTATGCCCTTTCCTTCTATTGCATCTAGCCGTCATTAAGCCTTTCATTCTTCGCCGGCTATGTGTGCATGTGCGTGCCTTAGGGAAGTGTTGAACTGATTGTTCCTTTTCCAGCTGATATCCTCGAAGCGAGTGAGTCGACATTTGAACCCTACAGCTCCATGCTGAGAGGGCCTCACGATGATCATGATCAAAGGTCGTTCTTCGAGAGCCACGAAGCCTATGATCGCTGTGAGTGTTCCTGTCAGCCGAGTCTGGGACTGTCGTTTCATGTCGAGTCGCAGCAACTGCGTTAGAGCAGAGCGGTTTCATTCTGGCGTGGGCGACCTGGCCTGCCTCTCTTGTTCAGTATCCATTACAGACACGAGAGATCGGAATTGGCCTCCATTGTAGATCCATAAGAGGGTCTGTGTAATAACCGAATGGATCGATGTATTATTCAAGTAAAGTCACCCTGTGTGGGAAAATTGACCCATTCGGAGAAATCCACGGCCCCACCATGGAAATCAGGTGGGAAGAGATTGCTGAATGGGTTATCGTTGAATAAGTGGCCCGGTGAGTGCATCATAAGTTGCTGCTGGGCGTACTGCTCCGCACCCGTGGTGGTGGTCACGATTGGAGAGCAGAGGCGATTGATAACGTCCAAGCAACGGCCGGCGAGGCGGTTCGTGCTCAGAGTCGGGTGAGAGAGAAGCCTTCTCGTTGTGTCGATATCCTGCAGCCAGGAAGGAGCGTCGGCGTTCGTGGGATCGGTCATGAGAAAGATGATTGGGATGACTCCAGCTTGGAAAAGGAAATAACTAGGGCGATCGGTCAGTGGGAACATGGGGTATACGGTCGCAAGGGAACATACAGAATGTACCATACGCCTAGCCTCGTGCACATGTTGTTTTCCATATAATCGCTAATCGAGAGGAGGGTAGACCTGGCATGCTGTAGACAGTATATCCTGCACTCTCTCTCAGCAGGATCCTCAGGTTCCGTAGGAACATTAGGTGTCCATCTCTTAGATGCCCAACGGAGCACGATAGGACGGAAGAGGAGTGTTCGTAGGTTCCATTGGCGCCACATAAGCCGGTTTCGACTGAGGGCGAGCCAATCGGGTTCCGGGTTTGAGCATGCTCGTTGAAGGTAAGGCGGGAGGTTATTATACCAATCATCCATGGGTTGCTGTAAAGCTAAAGTCTCCTCTGGAGTGACACTTGGGGATGAAATGAGACGTTGATAGACACTGTTCGTGAGAAGGTGGAACTGGGCTTGGGCGATCATTCCAGAATAGATGGTTGGACCATCAGATTCGAGGGGAATAGTAGTTGTTGCGGGAGTAAGAGCCTTGTCAAGAAATATTAGTACGAGGATATTCTCCATTGTCTAAAGCCTTTTCCATACCTCATCGGGGATATTAAGCACTTGCTTAGCATCCATGATGTGTTCTTCTGGGAGCAGGATTGGTCGTCCGAACGTTTTTGCGGCTCCACTATCGAAGATGTAAACTCCCCACCACAGCCTTCTGCGAATTTCCCTCTGTAGGAGGCTGATCTTCCATTCGCGGAACTCCTTGTGAAGACCTAGACTCATCGCCATCCGGACTGCAAGCCCCAGGAAATTCCAACCGGTGTTAGGCTTATCGCGTTTCTGGGCATAGTTGCTCAGAAGCAACAAGGCCTGCACAAGCGTTAAGTTGCCAGCCTCAAAGACAGACATCTGCTGCAGTTGGCTTCTCGCTTCCTGATAGAACGTGATATCCAAGTCGGACGTGTCGTCACCAATGCTCCAAGCCCCAAGAGCTAGGATAGTGTTAAGGAGAATGTGCCATGCTGGACCATGGGGACGCGGGATCTGTTCGTAAAACTGCGCCCTGAAAGTGGCCTCGTGGACAAAGGGATAACTGGTGTGATAGTTTAGAAAATAAGCATCCATGAAGGCTTGCTCGATAAGGCCCGATGGTGCAGAGCTGAGTAGCTGTGCTTTCCGCGGGACTCGATGAGCAGATATCGACTTGGAGCTACGTGGAATGTTCAAATCAAACCCATGATCCCTGAGGGCTCGAAGAGGCACCACACTTGAAGATGCTCCTTCATGCGAAGAATTAAGTCAGCAAGAAATTGACGTATAAAAGATCTGGGAATACCAACCGAAATATCCAGCTCCTTCCGGCTTGATAGACAGAGCGGCCATGCCATCAGTCAAGTCACCAAGGGCGATCTCTTTCTCTGCCCAATCAAAGCCATCCGCTTGCTGGGGCAACGTCTCCGGAGCGGGCTCGTCCCGTTCAGCTTCAGACTTGACAAACGGAGACTGTCTGGACGACGAATCCGAAGGAGATGGCTCAGCCTTAGGTCGAGTCTCCTGATCCTGCAGGAGAGAATTGACAAGACCATCGAGGTCACTGCCAGGGAAGAGGTTCCCTAGTGCTCTTTCAAAAGCGTTGAGGCGATCCTCGACGTATGTGAGATGCCTAGAGCAAAAGGGTTACTAACTGCGAACATGCAAAGACAGCGAGGGGAGGGTTCTATTCTTCACAACGCGGAATGTTCAAAACACTTACTGTCTTGTAAGAGGGCTCCTAGTCACTTTAGGACTATATTTGCATTCTTTCTGCAGTTGCCTGCACTGCGCACAAGTTGGTCGTTCTTTCGAACACTGAGAGAAGTCAGAAGAGGACTAAAAACAATGAAAGATACTGGCTAAGGGAGGAACCAATACTTACTTTCGATTTTCGGACCCGGCATTCATCGCACTAGTAAGTTGCTGATTAGTACGGTTGATCCATCTGACCAATGGGATAGGTAGGGACACTGTACCGCGTATGAATGTGAATCCCGAGTGCTCGCCATGATTTCTTTGCTCTTAGCTTAAGTTGAACATGCGAAACTGAAGATTAATAATGCCTAGCCGCTGACGCCAAGCTGGAATCATCTATATTTGGTCAGTACATTGGGCTTTTGCCACGTATTTCAGATGAGCGCGGGGTACATGAATGAAATGTCTTCAACATAGGAACGTATGATGGACATCCAATCTGGGTTCGTGAAACCAAGCGCTAAAATCGGAAATTACAAGGGTCCTCAAACATGGTTGCACAAATAGGAGAAAAATAAGACATGAGCCTCACGGAAGAGGCAAGATACATGTAAAATGCAATCTTCACCAAGCCTCGAAGAATATCAGGGATACAGTATGAGAACGCGCGGGCCAGGAGCTTTTTTTTTGCGGGGGTACGAAGCAAGACGACGCTCAGAACACTCACGGTTAGCAAGGAACACCAGCCTTGGAGATCGACGGTCGTTCAAAATAATGATAGATCGTGCATCTGTATAATCAGGGCGAGATTCTGTATGTTTCAAGACATGTCGTCGATTTGAGGAGCCAGACTGTCTGAGGAGAGATCGCTGATGGTGGTGGGGAACAATGCAGTCAGGTGATTGCGGAACGGAAAATTTCTTAGACAGCAGGGGAAAGGAGCGCGATCTCGACAGCACATGCGCTCCGGGAAGCCGTGGAATATCAGGAAAAGAGATTACGAACAAGTATAGCCCATGACTAAATAGATTTGTTCTAAAAAACTACATTATCTGGGGTGGAATGACCGCTGAAAGACCTCGATACTCGACCGCGTCCCTTGATGCCTGAGGCTCTTATCGGTATCGTATCGCACTATCGCACGTGATGAACCGCTGTTCAGGGATCAGGAACAACCTTAATAAGCAAGCACGCTCTCGGTGCACGTGTTGCTGTCTACCCTGGGGTATGGTTGTTTGCGGGCGAGCTCAGTTCTGAGCTGGTGGCATGATGGAGAATCAGCAGCCCATGGATCGAATAAACTTGGTGCGATTCTCACGGCTGGTATGTAGAAGACTCGATATATCATTTCATCGCGTCGGTTAAGTTACCTAGTTTCAGACTCCACAGGCTCCGTTCTCAGTTTGGGTGGGTCCCGCGGTCCGTTCACTCGGCGTTGAAGGAAACTTAGAAGAGTTTCCCTATTTGGAAAAGGTCTAAGATCCGATGACCTTGCTGGCAGCACGTCTGTATTATTATTTTTGTACCTCGTGATCGACACTAGAGATTTGGCAAAGACTCTAACTCAGTTTCTCTTCTTTAGGAACATATAACGCTAAGATAGCTCTTCATCACGTTGTTCTGAAACGTAACGGCCGATAAATCGTCCAGTTCGTTGCAGATCGTCGTCTAAAATCTGTCCCATACCGCGTAATACGTGTTTGCAACGACGTAGAATCAGTATCTTCAAAATCGTGGTCGGGTTCAATATTCGCCACCATCCTGGTTCATGCAGACTGGACCTCACTCTCTTGATATTCCACTCTTCTGTCTTCAGCCTTGTCGTGGTGTACCTGTGCCTGTAACTCATGGGCAATAGCCATTCCATCGATATCTTTCCGCTTGCTCAGCTTTACTACCTGGGTGAGACTAGTCTGGCTGGCAAACAAGAAATCAATACTCTCCAATGTCCTGCCTGACGTCTCCGGATACCAGAACCACACAACAGCGATGCTGGCCCAATTGAGAATGCAGAAGACAATGTAAAGCTTCCAGCCAATATTCTGGATGCCTACTGGCGTGATCTCAACAACCAAGAAGGTAATAAGCCATTGCCAGACAACAGATAGTGCGCTGCCACGCTGACGGATGCGCAGTGGGAGCACTTCAGACGGATATGCCCACATGTTGGACATCCATCCCCACGTGAAGAAAGCCTGTATAAGAATTAGCAACCGTCAATATATCATCCACCATGCATTCGTGCCGCATACCTGGAACATATAGAGCATGCAGACGGCAGCAATGCCGTTGTTGCGGCCCCCCGCCATGATAGTGAGGCCAGATATCAACATGCAGCACCCCATACCGAAGCTTCCAAAAATGAATAAAGTTCGTCGTCCTACCTTATCAAGGATGAACCTGAAAGAAGTCAGCGGTGGATATGAAAACTGGAAGAATGGGATATCATACCATGGAATAAACGAAGCGACGAGGAACCACAGCTGGAGACCACCGGAGAGAAGCAGAGATTGGTGAGAAGTCAGACCAACACTATTGACCATGACATATGGTGCATAATAGGTGATGATGTTGGTCCCTGTAAATTCCTGGAGGGCTTGCGCAGAACACGCAATGGCAACTCGTTGCCAGCCCATGATCCCTCCATCTGTAAAGCAGTCTTTCCAGCCACCGGATTCGGCTTCCTCCAAGGCAATAGCATCTTTAATTTCGGTGAATTCGACAGCAACTTTCTCGTCCTCAGGGTTTCCATCTCGCAACGTGCAGAGTACGTCCAGCGCGTCTTGTTGTCTATGATGACTTGCGAGCCAACGTGGGCTTTCTGTCTTCAATATCAGCATCTGTTCTCACATTGCATCCTCTAATCGACTTACCGGGAAGAAAAAAGCACATGGTTATCAGGAATATAGCAAAAACAATCTGGAACGCAATGGGGAAGCGCCACTGGAAACTATTCGTGTAGCCGCTACATCCATAGTCTATCCAATATGCAATAACGATGCCAAGGATAAGGGACGATAACTCCATTGCAATCGTTCTTCCACGTATATGTGCTGGAGAGATCTCACACTGCCAGACGGGGACCGCACTGGTGATGCCTCCCATACCGAACCCGGTAACGATCCTACCGACTATCATCTGAGCCTGACCGTAGGATGTACACTGAATGACTGTTCCGATGATGAGGACAACGCTTCCAGCGATATTCAGCTTCCTACGACCCATGTTTTCACCCCAGACTGCAGAAAGCAATGCTCCGCCTAGACAGCCTAGCTCATAGACGGCCACAATGAACCCTAAGAGAGAAGCATTCGGATTGCCCATGGTTTCCAGGAACAATGGGTCTGTGGTAAGACCAGAGAATACGCCATTGTCGTAGCCTGTAGTCCACAATAAGTATCGTAGGCTAGCTAGGATAGGGAAATAGACTGTTTACCAAAGAGGAGGAAACCAGTTGAGCACGCCAATGTGATGGCCATTACCAGGGACATGCCCCGGAGGCCCAAGTATGGCGCCATTTTGAGATATGCGCGATTCTATCACTGGAGTCTGTTCAATTCACGGTGGGTTGAATATCTTCAGATGAGAACGGGGACGTGGAGAGAAGAAGTACCCCAGGTTGAAGGGCAAACACAGCATATTCATCAGCGTAATCCGGGGTATGCTCCACCCCCGAGTCATACGACGACTATCCCTCGCCATATTCGGCTACCTTCGTGCTATAACATTGGAGCGGTGGATCAAATCTCCCTATACCTCGTGTCTTTGCTGGAGAACGATTGGAACGGGAGGAAGACCGTGCGTGGGGGTCCCCTCATCCCCACGGGGTTGGAACTCGGGGGTTCTCCGGATGCGCCCCCACGCTCGCTCTGGCCTGCAGAAGAAAAAGCTTGGAGTGCTTGTTTTTGAGCTTTAATATGATTAGTTAATTGCTCCAGCCATGGAAAGGTACAGGGTAGTCAATACGAAGTTAGGTGGCTGGCGAGACCCGAGGAGAGGCCGTACCGTTGTATATAGTTCCAGAAGAACCGGCATTTTCGGACAGATTCCGTGGGTTGTACTTAGCACGGTGAACTGGATCTATTGTCGCCATGGGCTTGCATGGTGAAACCAAGGATCATATTTGAATTGGCAAACTTCTTCTCTTCTGATAGATTGGCCACCGCTGGTCTATCCCGCAGAAGCTAGGAATTCCCAAAATCGAACTGGTTCCAGACGGTCTTTGCGATGCACGTGGCACCAAGCGGACTTAACACTAAAACCAATCTACATTCTCAGTACTCTGTTTTCTTCTACTGATCAAGTCTCTAGCTCCAAGGATGCCGAAACATCAAAAGAGCACTGTAGATTGCTCATCACAAATAAATAATTATTACCTAGAAAATGAAGCTCGGCAGCGCTGCCTACATGCACAGACCACGTCGCTGCCTGGAACCTACTCCTGGTCAACGGGGCTAAAATTCACTTCCCACGCACGCTTTCATATTTATATGTTGACCCTTTCATATCCTGAATACTTTTCTTTCTTCCATCTATGAACAGCTTCTGTTTATTCTAATCTTTTCGTGAGCCCTTCTTCTCTGGACATTACAGTACAATCTTTTCTTAAAAGTCCTGAATCTGTCATTATTATCATCATCCACGATGGACCAACTGCCACGAGTGCAAAAGGCCCGGCTCCATGAAGTCGCGGATTCCCTGCTTGAGATATACCAGACTCTTGCAAAGATGCGTTTCATCGATCCAGGAGGCATCCAAAAAGGGCCTCATGACATGAAGCATCTACTCCCACTGTATGAGGAACTCGGCCTGGACCCGTCGATCATATATCTCTACAGCATTCTCCCATACGTCGACACTGCTCTCGCTGGTAATAGCGACTTCTTCCATGGCGGAGAATTTGTGGACTTTCGCAATCACGACGACGTGAAACGGGGCCGTGATCCATTCCTTGTCGGTCCTATGGAGATGACTTCGAAGCTGAGGGTGGTCCTTACATTCGTCCTTGGGTTACACCTCTGTCTCAGCTCGGTAATCATCAGAGTGTCATCATTTACGATGCACGTGAGCACCGAATCTGGATTATCGATCAAGAAGGATGGTCCAGCACTGATCCAGCCTTGAGAGGCGTGCCTGATGGCCAGCGAGAGGGTGTGAACGCAAACAGCATCGAGCATATTCCCAGTCGACCAGCTGGGCACGTGTTGCGGGATATTAATCGTTGGTACGTGTCACTAATAGAATTGCCCGGAGGTGGTGATAATAGCGGCCTTGAGTGGAGCACCAGGAGCTTGGATTTGGAAGCATTGTATCGGACTCATGGATGGCCGGATAATTTCGATGGCGAGGCCTTCGAAATCGCCCAAGCTCGGGAATATGCTGCTTACCGAGCCAAGTACTTCGCAGAGCGCCCATTGAGAGAGGTGAATACGTATCGGGGTTGGTCCAGGCCCACCAAGAGGATGGTCAGAATGCACAGAGAAAAAGTCAATATCGCACAGACGACAGATGAAGAATGGACAGCGCGTTATGATCTCTTGAAGGCAGAGAAGTTGAAAAAGCGCAATGAAGATGATCTTAAAAAGGCCCAAGAAGTAGCCGACAGGATGTGTCCTGGTGGAGTATGCCAGAGGACGGAGGAGCTCCCATTGTGGGAGGCGGAGATGCTGCGCGACGAATCCAAAGGGAAGCTGGAAAGCGCTGAAGCCCACAGAAATTGGGCAGAAGAATTCAAGGATTCTGATCCGGAACGAGCACGATTTTTTTGCGTTGAACACCACCACAAGGAGAAGAAGGCCAGAATCTGCCGTATGGCGTACGAGGCAGCCAAAGCTGATGCTGAACGACTGTGCCCAGGGAAAAGCTTCGCGTCAGCGACAGGAATCAAGTCGCTGGGACGACAGGACACAAAGACCAGAGTACAATTCCATAGAGATGCCGTCATATCTATAGAGCGAGATATACAAGAGCTGAGGGAATGGGCAGCCCAACTCCCAGAGGAAGCGATGAACGCCAGAGAAAGGGTCGAACGTGATATCCAACTGCAGGAACGAGCTCTCAAGGATATGAGACACATGCAAAAGACTGCGGAACATTGGCTAGAAAAGCAAGGGAACACGGAATAGACTGACTTCAAAATAGCCACAGCATACTGAGCAGGTTTTGATCATCATGGCAGAAGTTTGCAATTAACATTCGATTACCTGGGGACATGTATGATTATTGAACTTTGCATCCGTTAGTTATGACATCGAATACCATGAGCATACATTTTATTATCGGTGCACTCAGTTTTTTTTGATATACCACATTAAAACCCAGTTAAAATAACTGTCGATTTAGATAATTTGGTAGTAACTATATACTTGACTCAGCTGCGTTGCTTCTTGGGCACGGTCTTGGCGCCCTACTTACGGCTCCTCCGACCAATGGAATTCTCCACAAGAACTTTTTTTTTTTATATACAAACGTCACCGTGGAAAGAAGATTATACTGCTCCAATCTGGAGTACACACGACAATTATAACCTGGATGCGGTAGAAATAGACAGAGAAAAGGATAGTGCTTGTTTCTGTCATGCCTTCTCAACCGCCCATCCCACATCTGCTTGCGCCATATGTCGCCCCCCCACCCCGCTCGTCACTATCGCTGGTCACGTCCGTGTTGAGTGCAACGGGTAATTGGCTAGTGTTGAGGATCCTTTTCTCAGCCTTGAGTACCAGCAGAAATGGTGCTGCTCCGGGAATAGGGCTCCAGAGTGGTGATGGTGCTGGGGAGTTCGGTGGGAGTCGGAAGAAAGTTGTACTGTTGAGCTTTTTGCGGGGGTGGGATTTTTGGAGATCAGAGGCGAAGAGATTGGTGAGTGCATTTATGAATTTCTCTATATTTCGCCTGAATATTCTATATTCTCTTGCTATTTTTGATCATTCTCGGGAAGCATTACTATATTCATATTGCGCAACTGGGATCATATCTGGGATATCTCTACTACATGATGCTGTGATAATTGCTACATTTCATTCGGAGCTATTCTAAAGACATGCCCAATTCTGCGTGAACAATTTCCAGATACTGCACCAGTTTTTCGATGTTTATATTTTTTTTTTTCTATTGATATTTGCATGTTATATTTTGGGGATTAGTCATATTAACATCATTTTGCAGGGCCTCGATCTAGCCCGGCTTTCAGAACAAGGGCGATTCGCTTTCATCGACGGACTTACAGAATTATTCCACTCATCAACTCCCGCACTAGCAGGAGCTTCATCATCATTCACAGCAAAACCCACTTCTGTACCTCCAAGAGGCACCCTCCCGGTCCGTTCTGCACCTGGTCCTGCTCGGATCCCGGTGCAACCAGCTCCAACAGTTCCGGCAGCTGGCAAAACTCCATCCGGCCCCGGACCTGTAGAGCGACTACATCTTTCAGGGCGTGGCAAGCCTGCACTTGATGCATTAGAGCAGGAAATAGTCACCGTGATTAATGGACTGCAGGGAAAGAAGGTGACTGGAGATGAAGAAGAAGATGAGATATTGCTCGTCATCGATCAACCAGATCTACTACTCGCCGCAACGGGGCTGAGTCATGGTATTTCTGCTACGGAGATGGCGGAATGGGTCATGGGACTACAACAAGTATGTTGAACCTTGCTTATGGCGGTGGAAACTCGCGTTATACGAAGAGGGACGTCTTTGCTAATAGCTCATAGCATGTTTTTTCAACGGTTGTTACACTAGCCGCAGATTCACCGTTGATACACAGCGCATCTGCTTTTGCCCAACAGCATGCAACGCCGCTGGAGACAGAACATGCGGCGTTTGTTGTTGGTCTTGCGCATAGGGCTTCGATGGTGATGCAGCTTCGCAATCTGGACACGGGAGCCGCTAAGGATGTCAGCGGAGTGCTGAGGATCAGCAAGGGCGGAGGACCGGAACAGGAAACGGGAGAGAGCGCATGGGAGAAAGAAGTTTTGTACTTCGTCCAGCGCGACGGGGGCGTAAGAGTCTTCGGACGAGGCGAATGAATCAAGGGCTTCAGTGAACTGTTTTAAATCGCGGCGCTGAGGAGTTATATCTAGATCGGGTCTGTCCTGGAATTAGGCTGGGTGAGAGCAATAGGGAGACAATGTTTTGTTGTTTTGTGGATTTGGGAATAAGGTAGCCTTTTTTGTAGAATGCTCGAATTCAGTAAGACAGTGTCACGTATTGAAGAAACCTCCCAATACCGTGTCTGCCATTGACATGGGATATTCGCCAGCCATTAACAAAAAGGAAATTCATGCACACGCCTTCCCTTTCTTCCACCGAAAACCCATGACTTTTTTGGTCTTCCGTTATGTTTTCGTCGGACCCTGGCGGCAGAAAAAGGCCCCTTCAGCAACCCCTGGAATCATCACGCCCAAAGCCGTTGCTTTTGAGACGACTACCACATCATTCAACCCTCCAGCTTCCAAGAAGATTCCATATTAAGGAATTTAAGCCTTCTCGGGACCGCGGGAGCCCTTGGGGACACCGGTCTGGAATCCGTTCTGGAATCGGCGGTCGACGGTCTTCAGGTACCTCATGCGACCAGTGCCGGTGGTCTTTCTCCGCTTGGCCTTCTCGCCCCAGTTGTCTGTAAATTCAATTCCATGTAAGCCTGATATGTCCTGTTCCAAAACCTCCGCGGTATAGTTCCACGTCTTAACTGGGAATGGTGATCCGGGGATTCGTACACTTGCGAGTCTTAGCAGCGGGGTAACCGCAGTTAGCACAGGTGTGCTTCTGGATGTGCAGAGAGCGTTGACCTGGATATCCAAATCGATGTCAGCTGTCGTCCTTCCCTATATCCCGTTTCGAAAAATTTCCATCGCGCATGTCTCTCTCGTTTGTGCATAGGATGTCGGATTGTACTGACCGCAGCGTCTGCACAGGGTGTGCGTCTTGTTGTGGCGCTTGCCAAAGCTGGAGGTACCCTTCGCTATAATCCATCGTCAGTCTGCAAACTTCTTTCGACACAGTATCGGCGTGTTGCGGAGATCGACTCGAGCGGGCAACGTACTCATCTTGAATCAGAGGGACTGTTGACCGGGTTCAATCGTTAGCAAAATTATCCTCCGTCTAACATATAGCAAACGAGATGCGAAAATGGCGTCCTCTCACCTGGTGATTCCGTTGAAGGGCGGGTTGTCGTTGTCGTCGTCGCTGGGCGTATCGGAAGTTCGCTGAGAGTTCAACTGGGCGTCGCTAAGCGAATTGTGGTTTCAGGGCTTGAACCCTGGTCCCGTGATTTCCTCAGCCCGGTCACTGTCACGTGACTTACTATCAGACCCACATCGGCTTCCGCGCGCGGAGTAAACCAAAGTTTACTCCGTAGATTCATTCGCTTATTGTTTTTGCGTGGCGTAGTTATCTCAGGGACTTGAAGATGACGATATGAAGAGCTTGGTATAGCCTAGGCAGTTCTCACAGTGGCCTTTATGTATGACAATACAGATGTACATGTATGGAAATGACCACAAACATGAATTCCTCGAAACATGTTTGTTAGTTCTTAGAGACAAGATCTTTTCTTATCCTTCAATGGACTGTCAAAAATAACGAGGAATCGAGACATAGCTCCTTTCTATAGCTGAATTATTAACTAGTCATCTTATGCCTGGGATAGTTTCATGGCCCGCATGTAATACATTCACGAATAGAATAAGACGCTCATGTTGATATCATAAATGACACAGAATCGTTATACAAGCTCGTCTTTCCCAAGGAAACGAGCCATAGGATCATCTGCAGCAAGACGGCTTCGCTTGTATGACTCTAATTCCTCCTCGCTCACACCTTGCTGTACCTCCATAAGTGATCGTTTCTTGGTGTTGGTGTCTGCCCCATCCTTCTGACTCTCGCTGCCGTCGCCTGTCTTCGCATTCGCCGAATCATCCTTATGGTCTTCTTTGGTAGCGGCCTCTTCATCATCTCCTTCCGGTGGTAACAGCATGTTACCCGCCTCTTCAAAGGCCCGCTTTCCATCTTCACCAGTACAGTAACTATTCTTAACAGTAGAATGACAGCATGCATATCCCCATTCGAAATTGTGCCACCAACTTCCCCACACTGCTGTGTGGTTGTTGATAAGAATGTCTTCCGCGTATTTGGACTTCGCTGCTTTCTTTGGTGCACCCTTGATAGCACCAGTCTCATCATACTCAACGAACCGCTCGTTCTCGACAACAGCAGCGTCCTTCAGAGGAGAGGGCTTTAGATATTCCTCTCCACCATATTTCTCAAGTAAGGCTTTGCGCCGAGCTTCGCGCTTAGCTTCGGATTCCTGTTCGTGCTTCTTTCTGAGGATCTCGCCCGATGTAGGATTGGCTTGTAGATGTATTTTGTCCTTGCCTCCCCGTTCCTGTGATTCCCAAGCATAACGCTGCGCTCTTTCAAATTCTGCCGCATCTCCTGATGCGCGCACGAAATTTTCTTCCGCGACAAGAGCTGATGCCTGGTCGGCCTGCGCTCCCATATCGACCATGGACCGCGTCTTAGGATCGTATTTTGCGGAGTCCAGGTCAAGGTTGAGTAAATACTTCGCTGTATCTTCTCGGATTCGTAGGTTTCTGGTTGCTGTGCTTTGTTGTCTTCCCATGTCGGATTCTTCAGCATAGCGTGCCTCTTCTTGGCCCTCATCTTCATCATCTTCACCATCCAACCGTTTCATTTCGCTTTCCTGCTTGGCTTTTCGCTTGAGAGTCTCAAGCTCCTCGTATTCCTCTATGACACTGCGATATTCCCTTGGATCATAACCGTTCCAGCGGTCGCGCTTCGCATCCCATCCTAATTCCACATCTTGAACGATTTCATCTGCCTGGATATCTTTCCCTGTCCATTTTGCACCATGCTTTCGTGGCCGACTGAGGCATTCCTTGGTCTTGTGGGTCATGGCACCGCAGTTCTCGCAGGCTCCTTTACGGTACTTAGTGGCAGCGGGACCAGCACGCTTCCCACGTTCGTACCATTTGGACTGATCACCGGTCGACTTGTGTAACCGCTGATGCTCTAGGTAATCGTTGGCTGTGGCGTCATCATCGATATAGAACGGTTTCTTCGAGATGAATGATGGAATGTACTCGTTGCGCTCCTTGGACGCCACATCAGTGGGTTTGCGCGACATCCTGGCTGTAGACGTTGAAGATACTCGGATGGAGTTCTTCGATGATTTCTATTTGAACCAGGAAGGCTGTCGCTGATATAGAAAGCTGGCAAGATACAGTTCTGCGCTCGAATAGAAAAAACGGCGAGCTCAGTTGCGGAATCTGGAGATCGGAGATAGCTGAGAGATCCGCAGGCACGTGATCAGGCGTTTCCCTTCGCGCTTAGTGTTATGCACGTCATTCTCCGCATTCTTTAATCGCGATTCTCGACACGAGATCCAGATATGTCCAGGTTGAGACGAGATCCGTGACGCGATTTTCGTTTTCTTGGATATGTTTTCCAGTTAGAATCTCTTAGCTCGACGCTATGCGGTCGATATGTTGAGATCGACTTTTGTGCCTCAATATTGAACGACAGATGGATCTTTTCAAAGTCCGTCTGAACTGTATTGACCACTACCAAGCAGTGCCTTCAGAATTTGATCCTCCTGTTCCGTATGATTATGAGTCACCCGAACGGAGGGGCAGACCGAAAGTCCCAGTAATTCGTGTTTTTGGTGCGACGGAAACAGGACAGAAAGTCTGCGCCCATGTTCATGGCGCGTTTCCATATCTCTATGTGGAATACGATGGGAGCCTGGAACAGGACGAAGGTTGGTAAAGCTTGTTATGGATTGGAACAATATAGCTAAAGCGTGTGCAGTAAACTCCGCTCTCCGTACCTTCCATGTCTCAATTGACCATGCCTTGGCGGTCAGCTATCGTCGGAATGCCTACGACGGCAAGACGGCGTATGTTGCTCATGTATCGCTCGTAAAAGGGACGCCCTTTTATGGGTATCATGTGGGATACAGGTTCTATTTCAAAATCTACCTATTAAACCCCCTCTACATTACACGACTTGCGGATCTTTTGCGACAAGGTGCTGTGATGAAACGTCAATTACAACCATATGAAAGCCACCTGCAGTACATACCTCAATGGATGTGTGACTACAATCTGTACGGGTGCGCAGACATGGGTTGTAGAAAAGTCAAATTCCGAGCGCCAGTCCCTGAGTACCTCGACCTCAATGACCTTTCGCACCAATGGCATAATCGATCAATACCGGGGGACCTCATATCCGACGACTCTGTCCTCCCCAAGCAGAGTCATTGTCCTTTGGAAGTTGATATCTGTGTCCAGGATATCATGAATCGATTTGAGGTCAAAGAAAGACCGTTGCATCATGATTTCATTGAGAGACTGCAGCCGTTGCCTTCTGATCTGAAACTAGTCCCTAGCATGGCAGGGCTGTGGCAGGACGAGACTCGCAGGCGTAAAAGGAGAATGGGACTGATAGATCCGGATAGTACACCCTTCGGCCCCGAAGAGCTGGTCTCTATGTCCGCAGATCCAAGACACCAAGAAAAAGGTGGCTGGATTCATGAAGATGATTACCGCCAGAAAGTGCTCGAGATTGTTTCCGAGGAGAAGCGAGACGACGGCGATTGCGCTTTATCATTTGACAACTTTGTCTCTAGAAAGCCGTATGAAAGTGAAATTCAGACAGTTCTGCAGAGTGTGGAAGAACTGTTTCCTCAACACTTGCAGCAGTCCACCTTTCAGAGGACGGGAAGTCAGCATGCAGGAGAAGTATCAGCCGCAGATATTCAGGTGGACGAGGATACTCTCTTGTCATTCAGAGATGACGACAACTTCTTTAATTCTGATGATGAATATTCTGACCAACCATACTTTGCCGCCGAGGAAAGCGACCAGCTTTCTCCTGATCCTCTCAACTGCAACCCCGACGTTGGTGGTGAAACTGCTGAACAACTGTACGAGGTCGGTCTCGAACCGAATGTTCGAACCTTACATGATTCTGTCTACAATGACTATTCTGTTGACCCTTTTCGCTTGCCGTCTATCGATCTTCAGAAAGTCGAAGAAACACGCAACGATGCTGTTCTCGAATCGAATGATTCGTGCGATGTGACATATAAACCTCAGCAGTCCTCAACATCCCTTAAGCGTGTCTCAGAGGAATCAGCCGGCCATGAAACTACGCATAAAAGACGTAGACGTCTGGACTATTCGGTGGAAGACCAAGACATCGCGGTTTCTGCTAGGAGTGATACGCTTGCTATTTCCATAAAACCAGTCGACGGAGCAGTGAGGGAAACTACCGTAAATGGTAAGAGAGGAAATCCAAGAGATACGCCGTCTTCTCCGCCAGGGTTATCATCATCACAGAAGACATTACGACCACCAGGCAATGGTTCCAATCAGCGCATCCAATTTCCTGTTGTCAAAGATTCGAACGATCCCGCGACTATTCTTCGATTTAGCCAGCGAAGTGCTTCCTCGAAGCTCACTCAGGAATCGTCCCAGAAGATTGCAGAACTCTCGCAAGAACAGGAGAAGACGAATAACCCGCCAAAGCAAAACCATCCGTCGTCATCACAATCCCACTCGTTCTCTAGCCTCTCCACGTTAACATGGGTTGACCCTCATATCGTTGCAATGGGCTCAATGATACACCATGCCTTCAACATTCCGTCAAACCGACGCGTCCTATGTTATTACGTCTCAGGACCTACTCCTAGTGACGTTTGTTCCACATTGAACGACGATGGACATCCATCTGTCGTATATCAGAAAGCCTACTACAGTGACGAAACCGATGTCCCTGAGCGCCAACGCGAATATGCGGGTCGTGGATTCCGCCTAGAAAGTGACACTCTGCAGTATTTGCCTGAGTTCGATCCTACTGGAAGGTCACCGGCGATGTTTGGGGAGCGGTCTCCAGTTGTTGTTGACCGCGCGTTGCAAGAACGGCAAGATCAGAAGCTTCGGAAAGAGTCATCTTTCAGGGTCTGGGAATTCGCACCCGTGCCGCCTACTAGGTCTGAAGTTGTCTCATGGTTCGAGGAAAATGTCGTGGAACCAATGAAGAAGAACGAAAAGATAGATCATTCTCCTCCGAAAGTGAAGCCGAATGTACTGTCGCAGATCGAGGGAGCCACCCAACAAAACGCACATGGTTTCAAGTACTCCCAGAAGCAGGAATCGACGAGTGTAGAACATCAAGTGCAGTACATGAGCGTAATGAGTCTTGAAGTTCATGTGAACACCCGTGGCTCATTAGCCCCAAACCCTGAAGAAGATGAAATCACGAGTGTTTTCTGGTGTATCAAGTCTGACGATCAAGATCTCGATGTCAACACACATTTGGAGAATGTGCATGTCGGGATTCTCGCTCAAGGGGAGAATGAAGAACTATCGCAGAAGCTATCTAAAGTCCTTACAGCCGAAGTTACGCAGGAGCATACAGAACTAGATCTGATCACGAGACTGGTTGATATCGTGAGGTTCTATGACCCAGATATCATTACTGGTTATGAAGTACACAATAGTTCTTGGGGCTATTTGATCCAGCGTGCCCGATGCAAGTACGACTATGATCTATGTGACGAGCTATCGCGCGTGAAGTCGCAGTCACACGGAAGATTTGGCAAAGAGAACGACCTCTGGGGTTTCAACACGAGTTCTAGCATCAGAATAACAGGTCGACACATGATAAATATCGGCCGTGCCATGAGAAGCGAGCTGAACTTGCTCCAGTACACCATGGAGAACGTTACATTCCACTTGTTGCACCGGAGAGTTCCGCACTATCCATTCAAAACTTTGACTTCTTGGTATACAAGCGGCAAACCCCGTGACCTTATGAAGGTTATCGACTACTTCGTCTCACGAGTACAGATAAACATCGAAATCCTAGATGCAAATGAGCTTATTCCTCGAATCAGCGAACAGGCGAGACTTCTAGGTATTGACTTCTTCTCAGTCATCACTCGAGGTTCACAATTCAAGGTCGAGTCATTGATGTTTCGGATCGCAAAGCCTGAGAACTTTATGCTGGTATCCCCAAGTAAAAAGCAGGTGGGCCAACAGAACGCACTTGAGTGTATACCTCTTGTTATGGAACCACAGAGTGACTTCTACACTAGTCCTCTCTTGGTTTTGGACTTCCAATCCTTATATCCGAGTGTCGTGATAGCATACAATTATTGCTACTCGACTTTCCTGGGAAGGGCGGTCAACTGGAGAGGCCGGAATAAAATGGGATTCACGGACTACAAGAGACAGCCACGCATCCTGGAGCTTCTCAAGGATTACATCAACATCGCACCGAATGGAATGATATATGCGAAGCCCGAAATACGCAAGTCACTCCTCGCTAAGATGCTCACGGAGATTCTAGAGACGCGAGTGATGGTTAAGGGTGGAATGAAAGTCGACAAAGACGATAAGACACTGCAACGTCTGCTAAACAACAGACAGCTCGCTTTGAAATTGATTGCCAACGTGACCTACGGTTATACTTCTGCATCGTTTTCAGGACGAATGCCGTGCTCTGAAATCGCAGACAGTATCGTACAAACCGGGCGGGAAACGCTTGAAAAAGCAATCGCGCTGATACATTCTGTCGAACGATGGGGTGCCGAGGTCGTGTATGGTGACACAGACAGTTTATTTGTCTACCTCAAAGGACGTTCGCGTGAGCAGGCATTTGATATTGGAGAAGAGATCGCGAAAACCGTAACCGAATTGAACCCCCGACCAGTCAAGCTGAAATTCGAAAAGGTCTACCATCCATGTGTACTCCTGGCAAAGAAACGCTATGTCGGGTTCAAATATGAACGCAGAGATCAGACCGAACCAGAATTTGACGCTAAAGGCATAGAGACCGTACGACGAGACGGGACTCCAGCAGAGCAGAAAATCGAAGAAAAGGCACTCAAGATCTTGTTTAAAACAGCAGACTTGAGCAAAGTAAAGAGCTATTTTCAAGACCAATGTGCGAAGATAATGCAGGGCCGTGTCTCTATCCAGGACTTCTGCTTCGCGCGAGAGGTCCGCCTCGGGACATACAGCGAAAAGGGTTTGCCTCCTCCAGGAGCTCTAATCAGTGCTAAACGCATGCTCGAAGATCCACGACTAGAACCGCAGTATGGGGAGCGCGTACCGTATGTGGTGATCAGAGGGGCTCCAGGATCTAGACTCATCGACCGCTGCGTAGCACCAGAGGTGCTCCTCCACGATGCGCAACTGGAGCTAGACGCTGAATACTACATCACCAAGAACATTGTCCCTCCCCTGGAACGAATCTTGAACCTTGTCGGCGCCAATGTCCGCCAATGGTACGATGAAATGCCCAAATTCCAACGCATGCGTCGAGTCGAAGGAGCAGTCTCCAAGGACACGAAAAAGACACTCGAATCGTACATGAAATCCTCCGCCTGTGTGATATGCAGAGAGAAACTAAACGACACGGACCTTCCTATATGCAGCGCTTGCCTATCCCAGCCCCATATATCACTTCTGCGATTGAAATCACGCCTTCAGCGCGCCGAGAAGCGTACTATAGACTTACATAAAATCTGTCGCTCATGTATGGGTGTCCCTTTCGGAGACGACGTGACATGCGATAGTAAAGATTGCCCCGTTTTCTATTCAAGGGTCAGACATATGGCCAATTGGGATAATACGACCGCGGTGTTAGAGCCGGTGGCGAAACTTCTTGAAGAAAGAGACGACGAATTAGATTGGTAGGGCCTGGGAAATGATCTATATTATTATGAATCGCGTTCTGGATGGTACCAATGAACCTGGTGATGAGCATCTATTTGGACACACTTTGGATTGGATGGAAGGCGTCAAGGAAAAGGCATATATACCAGGAGCGACCGGACCTTTGGATCGAGTCATGTCATGTATTGTAAAAGGTCAACGGCGTTATGGTTGAAATATCTCAATCCAGATTAATAGACGTGGATCTGATGGAAATACCTACATATTATTGAGCTAGTCTGATAAAAATCTACTTGTTTACGTGGAAAGTTTGACCAAGTGCGAGAATAGTAGCTATCATGATCACAATTGAGATTTACTGCGCTAATATTGCTGCCATCGACCTTCATGGGCGGCTTAAACGAAGCCCTGCTCCAAAGAGTGACATAGTCGGGGGCGGAGGGTGAAGGGTGAAACAGCAAGACAAATTAGATAGTGTCAACCATTTGAAAACAGGGGGGAAAAAAGCACTTCACTCAGCCCCCATTCCATTCAGAAGCTGGTTAAGCATATCAAGCGGGTTCGGTTTCACATCACCGTCCTGCTCAACAATGTCAAGAACTTCCTCCGCAAGAGTTGTTTCGGAGGATGTCAATTTTTTGGCTGGGCTCTCGTTCGCATCGCGGGATGTGGGATGATTTTCGTTGAGTAATTTCTTGTCTTCGGGTTCGCCATCGAGATCGAGCAAGTCGAAGTCAGCTTCAAGGCCACGTACAGGTGCAGTGGATGCAGAGGAAACGATCCTCGCATGAGAAGACTCTGAAAGCCCGAAATCAAGGAGATTGTCCAACGAATCGATACTGCTGTCATTCTCTGTCACATCTTGATGCACTGAGTGAATGTCGTCCGCGGTATCGTTCGTAGAGGATGAGAACGGGTCATGGTGGAATAATTCCAAAAGCTGACCAGAAGGCTGAATACCTTCTACAGTTTCGACATCAGTCCGTATGTTATCATCTATAAGGATGCCAGTGGTGTGACCACGAGATTTCTTGGACCCAAACACCTTGCCATGAATGTCATGCTCGCGATTGATAGTTTCCTCATAATCACCCATTGCAATCTTACCCAGGACCGTAGAGAGCACCCAGGGGAAACTAATCAATGGAAGTTTACTCAGTTCTGGAACTTCTCGGTGGAACTGTAACCCGTCGTGTACGTTGTTATCACGATGCTTATTTAGCGCCGTGACCATATCGTCGTGCGTGATTTTATACATTGCTACGGCTAAGGAGCTTAGCAACTCGAAAGTCCGTCCGCCAACCTTATCATAGCACGCATTCCGGAAGCGCTCTCGGAGAGACGAGGATAATGCACCAAGTTCTTCGTGGAACTTATAGTCTTTGCTCATGTTCGCATGACTGAGAACGAAGGTAGACCACACCTCGAACTCCGTTTTGATTTCGTGTTGCGCCATAACTCTGCGCATAGATGCATCGTATTCATCCTTTAGCTCTCTAGCGAAACTTTTGAGATCATCAGTAGGTTCAATGCCGCAATCAAGGATGCGCTGGTCAAAAGACATTTCCAGATGAGGAACGAAATTGACCCGGTCGACATTGTCGTAGAGTTGGCCAAGGATCTTTCTCGAGACATAGATCTTCTCCTTCGGCTGATACTTCTTCTCCATAAAGTGAGGCCACAATTGAGGATGGAGATTACGTGTCATCCGAGCGGGCGCTCCAGTCTTGTTGTAATCTACGGCATCTGAGTGTAACTGCGCGAGACGTATGCACTTCTCTTCGTTTACACCTCCCTCAAGGCGATCTGCGAAAGCAAGATGTGCTTGTGCGATGCGTGGCAGATGATCGTTCTTCATGTAAGTGACAAAGAATGAAGTGATATCATTGACAGTGACATAGCGATCCAAGTCGTCGGCTTTCGTAGCTGTGTAATCCATAGGTTGACGGAACCAATCTTCAGGAAGTAGATCTTGATCCCAAATCACAAGATAGTCATCGCCATCTAGATCACCGCCAGAACACATGCTCGATATATCACGGTCTCCCGTTTGGGGCATGACAATGACATCCCTGAGTTCTCTAAGTTGAGGAACGTTGACAGCGTTAACAACACGGATATCACCGGGATGAAGGGATGGATTGCGGGCAAGGATACAAGGTCCCTCTATGACCTGATAGCTCCCACCTTGATCTGGACGCGATACCTGTACAAATATTTCAGGAAGCGCGGCAAGTTTGTCTTCGTATGAAGCGTTTCTGTTCGGTATATCCTTCTCAAAGTGGCCTTTTAGAATACCGAACTCATCCATGCATCCAAACAGGCAGGCTCCCTTATCGATGATAATCTTTGCTTTTTCTTTGAGATATTTGATCTGCCAGGCACGCCACAACTCGAGAAGTGACATGACAAAGGGTTCCTTGGCCTGTTGAAATCCATCTTCAACCATTTTAGCGACGACAAGACTCATCTGGTTCGGGTCAACGTATCTCTGCAGTAGGCGCATGGCGTGAGACTCGCTAGTCATCGCCTCATCAAGGTTTTCTAACATGACACGCATCTTTCCAAGGAAGACTCGATCTTGTATCCCAAGAGTAGATAGGACGATGATCAATTGACGATTCAACGTAGCCATGGAAAACTGAGACCAGCGAATAATCTCCAATCCATTGTGGATCGCAGCGAATTTGTACTGGCTTTTGCGAATATGGATTTCCTGTCGCTGTGCTTGTGGAGAAACAGTTAAGATACCCTTGCAGCCTCCAAGGCGGAATTGAAACACTGACGGAGGGTCACCGGTGGGCGTCCTTATCTTCAACTCAGTCTTTGCCATCTCAGCAAGGAATTTGGATATCCTGCCGACTCCGTCTGAGAAAGTATACCCATTCCAGGTAATGTCTTCGATCTCGCAGATTTGAACCGAACAACCAGTTACAGCTCGAGTCGTGGAGAAGCATTGTCCCAGCCTCGCAGCATGCTTAGCAATATTCCTGATGTTTGCAAAACTCCCCATCCAAGCACGGATATTCGAGGCTGTTAAGTCAGGCAAAGGAGCGAAAAAGTAAGCACCATGCTCACGAAACTGTGAGTTGCCGAAGGCAAGGAATTCATAATACCGATCACCAATAGTGATGCCATTCGCCATTGTCCTTTTGATCCGAGTGAAAACCTCATCCATGGTGTTGTTCTCAGTAGAGTTGATCCTGCCCTGCAGTTTCTCATCCGTGAATCGGACCCGGAGGAATCGATCGGCATGTTCAATGTAGTGCCGTATAACACGATTGGTGATGTCAAGAGAAGGAGTGTTGTAGTAGACCATACTAGGGGTCACTTTGGCGGAGCGCATATAACAGCAGTAGGAAGGAGTTCTGGTTTTTGTCACGCCTTTGACAAATTTGATATCGAAGATCTCCAACGGGTCATGATACACTACTTTCTCAGTAGACACATGCTCGAGAAGTCGCCTAGCCTTGACCTCACCCATAGATGAGAGTCTGTCGACGAATTCCTTTTTGGCTCTGAACTCGCCGATATAGCCATGAGACAGACAGACTTCCAACTGATATCTTACTGAAAAAGGAAGCGGGACGTAATCATCGGCAACCAAATAGTCTAGCGAAGATTGCTTTGACTGGCGGTTATCAGGTGGATCGATCCATTTCCATATGCGGATGATCGATGCTGCTGCCGGAGGTTGCAAAGAAAAGTTACTGTCGGTGTCGATGATGACGTTGAAATCCTTTAGAATATCGCAAAGCATTGTGAACCCGCCCTTTTCATCGACGTCCATGGGATATGTGATCCGGAAAGTAGTCCATTTTCCTGAAAATATGAAAATTAGCCATGGCAGGGAGTATCTATCTGGATCCATACTCACCGATATCGATCAACGGCTTTGCCTTGCGTAGGCAGACTGGAAGAGGGCCCAATTCTTCTGGGGTGTGGACGATATCTGTCTGGCGGTACCACGTGTCGGCATCTCTCCAGCTGTTATCTGCGTCCACAAAGGAGGCGCCAATATGTCTGATCTTACGGTGGTAGATAGGAGGACTATCAAGTGAGAAGGCGTGGGATATAGGACCCGCAGGGGAGTCCTGAATTTGAGAAATTCGAGTTAACTGCGAGAAAGGGATTTTGAGACGATAGTCATGAAGGCGCCCATTGGAGAGGTCTCTTTGACGCGCGTTGAAAATAGGTAGCTGGAAGTTGATCGTAATAGTACGTCTCCTGACATCCACGACAAGACTCGCGTGTTCCTGAGAACCAGCACCCACAGTTCGCATGGGTAACATTATTTCACTATCCCACAACACCCCGATATCCATCGTATGAAGTGGAAGACTCTGGGAAGAAGCAAATGATTAGTCAAAACATGTAATACAGGAGATAGAAAGAACCTACGAGTTCTGTTGGGTAGGAGATATTAGGCCGCACTGGACTTGGGATCTCGCTGTTCTTGCGTTCCGTGTCGAGATGAATGTATATGGCTGCCGTACGGCCGCCAGAAAGGGTGATAGTATATGTGCCTCTTCTCCAGAAGTCAGAGCGAGGTGGTGGTCTGTTTCATGTCAGTTCATCCCGATAGTGACGACAAGGTGAGGTGAAAACAAACTTGAAACGGATCCTTCCGCGGTGTTCCCGTCGACCGCGAGCATCCTCGAAGAGGTCAATTGAAAAGATATGACCTTCATGTTGGAAGGCCTGCCAGAGCACAAACGTATTGGCCTCCGTTGGAACGTTCGAGAGGCTTACCGCGAGAGACTCCCACGACTTCCAGGGAGCGCGAATCAACGCTGCTGGCATCATTTGGGGCTGTGGTGATGGAACGGCAGACGACGGCAGACGAGTAGCAGACTGGTACGTACTGTGTTGCGGAGGCATCTGAGTGCCTGGGTTCAGACGCGGCGGTGGCAGGAGAGAGTAGCCTCCCCTGCCACGGGTGTCTTGAACCCGGCTTGTCCCCATGTTGACTCCAGATGCTGGATTGATGTTAGTGAGCGGTGTCTGGAACATGAAGTGCGAAGCTGCTGATTGTGGACGAGGCCTCGAGTCCCTCCTGGAACGAGGCATGTTGGGAGATTAGTCTGAGATGGGAGGTTGGTCTTCGTAGAGGTGAAGGTCAAGCTTTGACTCGTGAATAAGAGGGGCAGAGTGAAGTAAGGTGACGTGAGAGAAGTTGGAGAATGGGAGAAGACGAAAAACAGAAAGCAGAATAGAAGGTGAAGGAGACAGGTGTTGCCACGTGAAGTCTTTCTCTTACTGCCAGTGTCAACTGGCAGAAGATAACCTCCTGATGATGATAAACATGTCTTCTCGACGACAAGAGCCACTATTCACTATCCAGACGCCACAGAAGATCGAGTCTGAAATAGTATTCTCACCTGCTTTGACGAGAGGAGGAGAAGATCTTCTAAACAGGGCCTCCTTCCTCTCCAGCTCTTGTCTCTCTAGCGCCTTCCGCACGCGCTCTTCGCGCATGCGCCTGTTGCGGTGGTCTCCACGACCACGACTGCCTCGATGGCGAGGGCGTCTCTCTTCTTGAGCGCCGCTCGTTGTGTCCTAATTGTATCGATAACGAATAGTCAGCCACATGGTATAAGATGGGAAGATCGTAATTGAAGAGTTACATCTTGGAAAACAGGTCTTGTCAGGGGCCAGATGGTGAGCAACATTGCTTCAAGGACAAGCAACAAAAGAACATGTGTGTGGAAGCCTCTTCACCGAAGTTCCATGAAATGCAAGCACTTATAGTCTCTGTTTGCATTTCATGCTCTCTGTCACACAAGAAGGGCATCGGTGAAGCATAACACCTGCAGCCCTACTGCAGCTATCCGTAGACGTGACAAGCAGGATCAAACTGACAATGTAACACAGGATGCTCGTATATAGGGGCCACTTACCTTGTTGAAATCCATGTTTGCCACTGTCAGACTCGGGGCTGTATATTATGAAGACCGTCAGGTCTCGCAAAGAGCAAAGAATATGAACAAGGGAACCGAACCCCGTCTTTCATTTATAGCAGTGGCCTTCTCTGTATATACCGAAAAGCAAGTGATGAATATAATATATGTTTTTGTTCACCATCTTCGGTTAAAATTCCATATATAGAGTAGACCCGGGATACCCCGACGAGTTTGTAATAACGAAGCTGTAAGTACCAGCGCATATGGATTAATGAAGTTTTTCATTGTGGATGAAAACACACGTGATGCTGCACACTCTTTGTCTTGCACCTTGAACAGATTGAGCAGTCGGTAAAACATGGCAGTATCAGATCCATAGATAGCTTCTTTGTGACATTTTTTGACATGGAGATTGCTTCTCTGCTGCATGTTCTGGTAGATAGTTATGCTAAAGGTAAATATTAGGAAACAGAAAAAGCAGACATTCCAGTTCCTGTCATTGCATATTTTATCCTACCTCTGCTATCGTAGAGTCAAACAGATAAGTATCGCAATACTTAGCAGAAACCATGCGGAAGATAGGAAACTGATGCGCTAGTCTGTATGATAAGAACGTAAAATCCATTCATGGACCAAACCAGACTCTCTAGTACTTTTCCCACAGACAGGGGACCTGAGCATAAACTAATATGTCACAATGCATAGGGACAAGAACAGTATGTGATAATACATATTCGGAGCAAGGAATCCAAAGCTCGCGGCCTCAAGTTAAGAAAGCAACGGATGTCCACAAGAACCAAGCCCGAGTTGACTTCGCTGCAGTCCATACTGTGCATCGCGATTAGTCTCGATGGTAAGGTGGGAGAACCGCTCAGGACTTGCTGCAACATCTCCTTGGAGAAGATTTATGAATTGCGAAAGGAAAGGTCAAATATAGAAAACTGGCTGTCTCGAAATCAAGTATAATGATATGCGCATGTATATTTCTGTGGAAATAAATGCCAAAATGAAGAGTCCTTCCGTCGAGGCGGGAAAAATACAAATATGAGAGACTCAGCATTTGAATAAAAACATAGGAATGACAGGTAAGAAGACAAAGGAGATAGAAGAGAATGAATAAAAGAAGCCCAACCAAATAACTCCGTAACCTGTAGGATATTTGCAATATAAAACATTCCTCCCATCATCGCATCTCGTAAGCCGTTAAATAAGAGTTTCCGTCTCTCAGTCGTTAGTGTTACGCTGCTCCTCGTTGGATGAGCAGCTGTCGGATATCATCGTCGTGAGCCATGCTAAGTGGTGTCTTGCCTGTGTCTGACATAGCGTTAACATCAGCGCCATGAGAGAGCAGAAGCTCGACAACATCCTTGTGGCCGTTGTTGACGGCCCAATGCAGTGCTGTCCATTTGTACCAAGTCCTCAAGGAGGGATTTGCTCCTTGTTCCAGCATCTGCTTCACATCACCGCAATGTCCGCCTGCGGCGGCTTTATAGAGCGGAAACTCGCCCCTAGAATCGAGCACATTCAGCTTGCTGCCCGGAGAGATTGACAGGGTCTCATCTGGAATGTAAACCCTACCGGATAGAACAATAGTCGAGATCTTCCCCTCCAGCTGATGAATCTTGTCTTCCAGAGTCTTTTTGTCGCTGCTAAACCGTTGTTGAAGTCGGGAGATCTCCGAGGAAGTCTCATCGTGATTTCTTTCAAGATCCACCCTGAGATGGTTGACTGTTGCCTGGGCGTTCTCGAGTGCCTCTACCATCGACTGCTTTTCGGAGGAGAACTCTTCCTGTTGCTGCTTAAGTTCCTCTTGTAGACTGCTGATGGTAGTCTGAGCTTGTTTGAGTTCGTCGTCGACGGCTTGTCGCGCCGAACTTGACGTCTCTATTTCTTCGGCATGTGAAGTCAAGGCGGTCCGAAGCTTGGATCTCAGATCGATCAGCTCGTTTTCCTTACTCGTGATGATCGCGATCAGATCTTGGAGAGACATCTTGGCGAGCTGGTCGGTGCCGATACGTGATGAAATAGTCGTGGTGGCGATAAGCTCACGAGCTATGGCAACATAGTTGCTTTCCTCACCGGTCGACTCATGACTCTGGCGTACATTCGATGCTTCCAACGGGGACGCATATCCGTAGGCTTCTTTGAGGTCGTTCTCGGTGCGTTCCCCTTCTTCGCTTGTCTGGTTGCGACTCCATTGTGTGGTCACGATCATCACATTGTCCTGACCGGGCTTCTGAAGTTTCGTGAATAAAGTTTGGTTTCTGGAAGCCTGGTCCTTGACGTTCGTGTCTGTGATGTCATGAAAATAGACGATACCATCAACAGCACCCTTAGAGCCTGTGTACTCTTTGAGGATAGTAGTCTTGACAGCTTCGATAAACTCTTTATCGGATGTCGACAGGGAAGGGCAGTCTACAAGCCAGATGTTTCTGTTTGCAAGGACTCCCTTGAAGATGGAAGCCTTCGCGCCATTCTGTGTATTTTGGTCGCGGACAAGGTCAGTGCCGGTGACTTCTTTGATGAAGAGGTCTCGTTCTGGACCTTCGAATCCCAGCAGGGCGAGGATGACAGGGACCGATGAAGGCGCTTTATCCGGCGTTGTCCTATTTCAATTGACAAGTGTTAGATCTTGATATAACAGTTTGTTTTGTGTGGACGGTAGCACACTCACAGAATATTCCCCATTTTCGAAGACGTCAATGAGCGTACAGACTTTGAGAAACTTGATACTCGCTGCATCTTGACGGTTCAAGTTGAAGAAGTTAAAGTAGCAGGGAGGTTATGAGAGGAGGGAATGATGCTGAATGTTTCAGACTTAACAGCACACCTAGACGACAACAACGACAATAGACAGCGTCACTGCCCAGCTGTTCTCAACGCAGGGCTGTATGGATGTGGCCTTCGAGAATTGTGATTTTTGATTAGCAGCACTGAGCAGAATTGGCACCTAGTTGGGTGGTTTTATAAGGCTTTCTGTCTCCACACCCCGGCCTTATCATCTCGACACAGGCGCATTCGAACTAAGAGAACAGAGCGACCTAAAACATATTGACACGCATGAGTATGTTATTAGTGTACATAAAACGGTGAGATGGCAAAACACATCACCAATGCAGGAACACGTGGATAACGATCATCACCATCAAATAGCTTGAAACAAACTCTTGATTGGCTGTCATAACCAGCCTGGTCTTTTTCTTTGGGCGCTAGCTGCTCTAAACTGATATCATGACGCCTATGGAGACTCTTGGAGGCGATAACAGTAGACGCTGTTTTAGCAATGGTAGCGCCCCGTTACCAGCCCCTCTGCTCATACAATGTACGTCTCATCCCCCTCACTAAAAGTGAGGGTATTATGCTGTTGCCTTATCTTTGTCTAAGCGTACTGCTAAAGAGCTATCTAGCGCTGGCAGCTGCTGTTTCCATGTTTAGCTCCAGTTGTTCGCGTACTATGTATGTCACTTGATTGACTCAGGGCGCCGATTCTGAAGCTGCTGCCATGGCGCAGGTCCACATCACTCGGGCAAGAACGGATGGTCTCGCAATATTTCGAACTATGGAGTAATGGATAGTGACAGTCGCGCAATAACAAACTGCAGAGGGACTTACTCGTGCCCGATGCGTTTCACTATGTGGCTGGCAAGGAAGAGCTACAGAGTACACCTTTCTAGTTCTTTCCCAGGTATTCTTTGAAAAGTACGGGAGCATGGACCACGACCGGCAAAATAGGCTTGCCGCGCTTGAAGCATTTTGCTATACCATGTCTCCGAGAAGTATATCCACACAGACTCGGGGTCTCAGTGGCCGAGATGGGATAAAATAGCCCATGGGGAGGTTGGGAAGTCCAACTTCTCTTGACCTGGAGGGGTAGTTAGCGGTCAAGGACGCGGATCACCGCAGCTAACCGTCTAGTCCTGCTGCTACGGCATGTGACCTGCGCCGGCGACTGTAGAGCGCGCTGTGCTGCCTGAGTAGTATGGCTCCACTCCCTCAGCTATCTCGACCTAGACCTCCAAGCTAAGCACAATGTTGCAAATAAATTCCGCGAGAAAGCGCTAAAAAAAATTATCCGTCTTACTCCGTCCACCCGTATAGATATGGAGTATCTTCGGAGTAGAGGCCGTGAAAAAAACTGTATCGTATCTTCCAAGCTTTAGCCATGACCACATTATTGTCTACCTGCTAACTATCGTGTCTTCAAGATTTATTACGGATGACCTATTGACTAGAGCTTGGGTGGAACTAGGTACTCCTTGCCAAGGTCCTCATCAATGATGTTGCTACGCGGTTGCTCACAAGTTAAGCTTTCAACTAGTTATGTTGTTTGTACATGGCCAAAAACTGCAGAACGGGATGTCTTTTTGTTTTTCTTTGCAGCAGTTCCCAATTTCGTATTTCGTGTTTGGGAACACATTTTCCTTTTAGACAAGCTTATTGGTCTCGCTGCTATGATTGGCGCTCTTAAACTCAATTGATCTCTCACCGCTCCATGGCGCACAGTCAAACGCGTGAACTCGTTCCATCGCAAGCAAGTAAAGGGCCGTTCGAATCGAACACGGAGGAACGGACCTGCAATGCAGACCATTCTGCAGGCCAGGAGAATTTGGCTCCCGGTTCTTTATGGAAATACGACGCAAATAGCTACTTTCACTGCTTCGATATTCGTTTGAGAAAGGTTTCACTCCAACAATATATGGTAGCTTCGGGAAAGGGAAATAGAAAATTAAGACCATCTATGTCCCGAGATTCCCTCTACCCTCTAATGACAGGGTCTTCAAGAATTGGCCACTCTGTGGTAGGAGCAGGTCCAAGCGCAGACGGCTCAGTTGAAACTCGTAGGATAACTACGGAGTAGCTAAGGAGGATAGCCCTCCGAAAGAACTCTAGAGGGTACAAAGCTTATGCGAACAAAAGTTAGCTCCTGCTTCTGCTTCCATTTTGTGCAAGTCTACAGTAAACATGGAGAAGCCAATGCAATATCTTTGAAGACCATGGCATTAGTTACAGGAGACTATTGAGATAATCAGGTTTAGACCGGAAGATAGCAGGAGCGTTGATCTCTGTTCAAGTGGAGCGGAGCATCTGAAGTAAGTGAGCTAACTCTGCTGCTGTCGATCGTATCTTGTGCTAAAACTCTGCATAGTCAAGGGTAGAAGTAGAGGGCAGGCTCCGTCTGCGGGATGCCATAGTGGCTGATAAAAATGAACTGCCTTTATTATTCCATACAGGAGCTGAACGAAACTAATGCCTGAGTAAAATCGTTGCTTAATTGAATCCCTTCCTAAATCTCCATTGAAGATTCTTCATTAAGTGTAGTCTTCCAGTTCTCACGTGTCTTTCAGCAAAACCCGTGCTCACCACAATACATATGCCTCCTTCATAGTAGACGCCCTTATCTACCTCCTTCTTGTGTAAAGTACATACTTGTAATACTTACCTCTTACATGAGGACAGGATTGTTAATATAAAATGATCTTGATTGACGAGACAATTGATCAGTCTATCCATGTCTTTCCTCATCCTCGGGACTTCTTCTCCTCTCGTCTTCCCGTCTTCTCATTTCCAACAAACTCAGTTGGGACTCGTACATTGCTATATTATTCTTTTCGGGTGCTGCATTCCTCTGCTTGATCGGTATCTCTTTCCTTTTTAACAGGATCTCTTTTTTCCCGCGATTCGTGAATTGATAGAGAAGCTCTCGTATCCCCTCGCTGGCTATCAAGATCACGTCGGCAAGGATGAGAAGTCCGATTGCGATAGTCGGCCATGGATAAATCAAAGCTGCGCATAGGACTGCGTTCACGACGTTGGTCAGCATCTCTCTGAGTCTCAGTCAGAGACCATTCGGACATTTTCAGCTCAGTCGGAGGACCTCCGAGAAGGTTCATGCCACTCAAATCGCACTTACAGAAGCGTTGAGCTTTCGTGGCTTCTTCTTTTCTCGTTGATTAGCATATAACAATGATAATTGCGGAATGATGCCTGGGTAGTTCTCAGCCCAGAGGTATGCTTTCTTTATATGATCGCATACAACGAAAAGGGCATCAGCCAACACACCATTTACATGAACCGCCGCCACCCATGTCATGCCCTGGGTTCGAGTAGCCATGGATTATAGAAATGCAAGGATCTCCATCAGAGAATAATAGACGGCGCCACACCCAGAGAAAGGCGCACACGAAATCTAAGGCTAAACATGATATAGTCGGGGTAAAGACTATGAACAGATATACCCGGAGACCGACAGGGAATATTATCTCGGACGAGGCGGCGTCCAGATGCTCGTCTGCCTTGCCATCTGCACCCAGTCGCCAGACAGGCTACCGATACCTTCCGCACATCGTTAGAAGAAGGAATAACGAGTTTCGGGCCATCTTCAATAGTGATAGCTATCGGAGAACAGGGCATGGCCCAGAAATCTCATCGTGAGAATTGACGCCCATACCAGGTTTATTAAGAAATTAAACAGAGACGTAGGAAGATTAATAAGACACAGAACTATTGGGAGATCTGCTAAATCAATGATTTGTATAGAGAGTTATATCCGCACTGTCCCAGTAAGTGCTCTTCCGCAAATTCACCTCCATCTCCCCTTGGCCTCCAGAGCATCGATAGCTCCGCGAAGGTATTGGACGAACTCGAGCAAGTCGGCATACAGCCTGCGAAACTGTTCCAACCTCCAGTTGGAGATGTTGATGGTGAAGTGTCCGAAGTCCGCACGCTCACGCTGGAAGGCCAGGAAGCGGCGTATACCACTGGACGTTGTTAGTAATACCACAAATTAACGCAAGGATATACATACCAGGAGAGCTGACCAAATCAGTCAAGGCGACACGGTGATGTGGAGTTTTAAAGGAACAGCTGTTCAAGATCTCGATTTCTTCGTCCTTGCCCGGCCTCTCCACTCGAAGATTAGATGCGGGTATATAAAGCACGGATGGAGATTTAGGATGGGATATCAAATTGTACATTATAAATACATTTTCACTGGAAAGAATACGAAAGTATCACATATATAATCTGAAGGTTCAAGATTATATTCAGATTTTCTCTGGCAGAGATATATGCAGAATCATTGAAAGTACGAAGGGACAGGCTTAGGTATTTATACCTCTCCTCAGAGCCCCTAAGTCTACTTCACACTGTAAAGTAGCAATGAATGGCTTCATTTAGATGGAAAGTTGCAGCTATCTAAAGAATGAATGTCTCAGACGTAGGCTTGTAAATGCGGACGCTTCACTGTCAAAGACAAAGGGACCCGGGAATGCTCTGGGTGGGAGCCTATGAATAACCTCTGAACAGAAGATAAAATATGTTTGTATGTCTGTTTCGTTGATTGTGCTCGCTATATACACAAGGAGTAGTCCAGACCTGTTTCCAGGGACCCACTTTATCCAAAGAGCTCGGAGTATTTTTTCCATCGCAAGCTCATAGCAAGAATTCAATGCATCAGTCTAGATGTTGTGTCTGTAAATATATCCTCGTCCGAGAGATCCAAACCGCTGTTATCGAATTGCTGCCCTTCGATCTGCGTGCCAACTTGGCTATCGAACCGCGTGAATACCTCTTCATCTTCTGTCGCTTTCGAAGTATCCTGTGAGGATTTTGCAGGGCTGTTTCGGTCGCATTCTCCGAGAGGTATTCTAGGCTGTTCTTTTCGCGTAGTTCCAGGGCGTGAGCTTGAAAAATTAGTTTTTCGGCTTGGTCTGTCACCATCGTACCCATCATCAAAGGATGCATGAGACAAAGCCTGTGATTTGCGGGAGTTTTTTGGCCGTTTGGGGGTTGGCGCATAGTTGCTAGAAGCCGTGGACCCAAAGGAGGCGGCTAGTTGGCTATTTTCTTCAATGTATGAATCATTTATGCTGTCTTCAGCCATGCCCAGCGACTCTTTGAAAGTTGACCCTTTCAAAACAGGGTTTGGCCGTTCCTCTCTGGTAGCTGGTTTTACCGAGTCATTTCGATCCTTCTTGAAGCCCATCACACCCATAAGGCGAGTTATATGTTCCTGGGCTTCGGAAAATTCGCGGGCTTTTGCAGCACGCTCATTTCGGAGGGCCTCCACCTATTATTTGGTCAGTATACGGATACACGGTTTATAAGTGAGTTTGGAACGTACTTTTTGTTGTAGCTTCTTGATCTTTCGACTGCTTTCCTTGCGCTCAGAAGATGCTTTCGACTCAGTTGCTTGCAAGCTTATTCGGAGGAGATTAATTTCGTCTGTAAGTCGGGAGGTCTCCTGAAGTGCCTAATTGACAAGTCAACTTAATGTAATCGGTAGGTACTTAGATGGCAGAGCTCACTTGGGTTGTTATGTTAGACAGGTCCGACTGATGTTGCTGTTCAAGCGCTGCGACCATCAATCGGTGGGATTCTTCTGTTTCCCGCACAGCGGTGCGCAGCCTATTGGATTCCGAAGCCTCCCTTTCCAGCTGTGATCCCATGCGTATTAGCACATTGGAGTCAGCAACGCAAGACTTATTGCATACCTTGTCCTGTAGACCATCTCTTTCCGAGTGCAGCATTTCCTTGTGAGATACCAATTCTCTAATTTCAGAATCCATTCGGTCGTTGTCGCTTATTTTGTTCCTGAGCGATTGCTGGAGCTCGTCAATCTCTTGTCTAAGCGAGGCAATCAATTCACAACCGGACGTGTTATTTTCCATGACGGTCTCGATAGTCTCTCGAAGCCTTTCATTCTCTAATGATTTATCATGTAGCTCACTCTGCAGATCTTCAACCTGGTCTTCTTTTTCAGTGAGACTAGCCATAAGATCTAATTCTTTAGATCTGGACTTTTCTCGCTCAGATGCAGCAGATTCCTGGGAGTCCCGCTTTTCGTCCTCTAGTTCTTTCTGGGCGGCAGCGAGTTGAGTTGCCAGATCTTTGGAACGAGCAGATGCACTTTGAGCCTTTTCTTCCAGATGGGCCATTTCCTGCTGAAGCGTATGAGCTGCGTGAGATGACTGTTCGACTCGTATCTCCAGTTCTCTATTGCGCCTTTCAAGTGCCTCGAGTTCCAAAACTAATTGGTCGTGCTGGTCAGTCACATCTCTCAACGGAGCTTCGAAATTATGGCAGCGATATTCCAGGTCGCGGCATATTTCTTCAATTTTGTGGACGACCGTTTCGTGAGAGCTGTAAGCATTCTGTATGAGGGTTTGGCCTATATTAGCTCTCCAGTTCTTGCTTGCACCGATCTCAAACATGGTTTGGTATGCTGTATTGGGATGCATGATTGTTGAGATAGAGCGATTGGAGCTTGATAAGGAACAATTTCTTTTTGCGGATAGGCTTTCTTTGACTTTCGAGAAAAAGGATGCCAACATCTGCGTCGATGTAGAACTAGGATCGTCACGATGTGCCGGAAGTGTTGAGGTGTAGCAGACGAGCACGAGATCAATTAGAAGTGAATTTTGCGTAGAAATGAACGCAGAGCGACATATATCGGCTCCCTCGCAGCCCCCTTGATGGGACATGGGGAATTGTTTCATGCAGTCGCTTAAGATCTCGGTTCCGACATTAGAAGACAAAAAATGAGATGCTGAAGGGCCGATAAGGCTCGGGTTCGATTCCTGAATGGCGGAAAATATGCGTCGCATGATACTGATTGAAAGAAGAGTATCATTGCTTATAGATTCATCCCCTTTGATGAGTGAAAATGCATATTGAAGCATACAAGTGATCGAGGCATTATCAAGATAAGACTTGCAAAGTCAGTATTTTTCGTGTGTGCCGCTTGTTATCACGAAACGTACCGTAATTTGTGGAACGAAAATTCTGAAAACATTATCCGGTAACTCCTGTAAGCACCGTCTCCCTTCATCCGATAGTAGTGTCTGTTTACAGACAGCTCGAAGGTCTTCCGATAGCTGAGCAGTTGACAGGAATGATACAAGAAACGCGATTCCCTGTACATATAAGTGTCTATACTTGATTGCCAATACTGATACGACACTTACCATGACTTGCAGTTTCCGGTCGACGCCTTCTCTTCGCAGCTTCTCGCACAGCTTCGCAACCCTAGAGGTGTTCTTCTCAAGCCATGCTCGCCTCTGGTCTGAGTCGACAGTGTCACATATTTCCATGGCCAATCGAACGCTTTGTATCGCCTCTTTGGGAGACATGTTGAAATTGGAGGAGCATGCTAGAATAACCCTTAGAACGACGAGATCTAGAGTTTTGGAAGCTCGTTTAGGCCCGAAGAACTGTCGAATATTCTGAAGCCAACCCGGGAGATTATCGTTTCCTGTATAGTTCTTCGGAATTCGGACTGCAGCTATGCGAGCGAACGTTGCAAGGCATAGTAGGTTTCCCATGTGGTCGTCCAGATTTCGTAGAATTTTAGTACATTCTGTTTGGAAGTTGGCCATTGTCTCGTCAGAGAACACTGCCAGCAAGCTCGAGCTCCCATGCATGCTACTGGTGACATTATATAAAGGGTAAATGGTGTCTGCAGATGGGTTATCCACCATTTGCTGGACTAGTCGCTCAACGAAAGTCGATACTCGTGCAGGGAGCGCAATCCCGCTTGGTAGCGGGTGAGACAGCATTGAGATGCATGTCTGAAAGGACTATTACTGTCAGTACATATGAAACCCTGTCCAAAGAAAAAGGAGGGAACCAAGATTGCTGCCTATTTAGGCTAGACTTAGACTCACTTGGGAATCTCTATCATCAATTGCTTTCTGTAGGAGCTGGTCCAACAAGGCTGGTTGATTCTGTAGTAAGATATTACAAAATATCTGAACTTGTGCTAGTCATTGTCAGATATTAGGCGTAGGGCGCAAGTGGAAGGAGCAATTTCTCACCAAACACGCATATCAGCGGCAGAGACGCGGATGAACAAGACATGGCCTCCAAGAGTTTCTCCACTAGAGGAGTAACCTGGCAGGGCCTGCAACTTGCCCATGCTTCCAACACTTCTTGAGGACACTCTGATACAAGCTCTTGAAGGTCCTACTCTTGGATCAATACATGATCTTTTCCGTCATGGAGGCACAAACAAACCTGCAGGACTGGGATATACGGCGCCGTTACCACATGTCCGATTTCGCGAACAAGAAGGGACAATTTGTCTGCCATATTCCCCGTGTCTCTATCTATTATCGAACTGTTAAAGCTCACGTTTCGAGGTCTATCATCCTGATGAAGTCGTCAATGCGGGATCCTGAAGTCTTCAGACTGGACCCCGCTGGTTGCCCCATCAACGGAACCGTTCCAGAAAGAGATCTAGTCGCACTATATTGGATAGAACGATAGAGTCTACGCACCTGTTCCATAGAATTAGACATGATATTATTCTATTTAAAACAGCTAATGGCAGTCTGCACATTTCTATCTTTACTGTTGTCTGTAGAGGCCAATGAGTGGGTATGGGCAGCCCGCTACTTTATTAGTTACACTATTCCGTTCTTGTTGCGGAGCTTCGGCGTTGCACCGAGGGTTTGCCGGTCGGTTTAGTCTTTCCCCGCGTTCAAACCCCCACGCCCGGGGAGATTCTGGGGCTGAGATCGAATCAAGACTGAAGATACGTGATCGCGGTGAGAGATGGTGGACTCATCTCTGCCGGTGGCCTCAGCCGATTTCGCAATCCTAGCTTATTTAGGTGAAAATGGTCATGCAATGGCGGTCATTCAGGAACAGAAGGCCAACGGGCTGGCGCATACCTGGTAACGCACATAAGCTGCTTCGGTTCGCCTGGGTTCCTCTCCTCTTTTGCTACCTACTATTTCAAGGGTATTCGAGGCCCGTTGTCAATTTCTAGAGCTCTAGATGGTATTTTTGTGAGCATTGGATTTATCTGTGTAACAATGAAGTCGTCCCTTCTCCGGGGCTGTCCCGCAAAGCTTCCCCGCCATCTTCGCCCTCTATTACGTCCCCAGACTGCTCGTCGCTCTCCTCTGATCTGTAGAGGGAACAGTGGAAGCGCCAATGTAAAAGCTCCTGAAACCAGTTCTGGTCGAACGATCTCACAATCTACATTCTGGACCACAGGACGTGTACTTCTGTTTTCTGCACTGGCCAGCGGTGCCGCCTATGCCTATGCGAGCTCCGGTGCTGGCTCTGTAACGGCGAAAAGTAGTCGACAGCCTCAATATGGTTCATTACAGGACATGGAAAAGGTACGGATTTCACTACGATGCTCTCCCCACTCGGATGCCCGTATTTGGCCAGTACTCATTTTTGTAGGCCATTGCAGAACTACGCATCAAACTAGGCGAAGACACGATCAGCACGGATGAGGACGACTTACAAGAGCATGGATATTCGGAATGGTCTACTGTCAATGCAGAGCGATTACCAGTGGCGATTGCTTATCCCAAATCGACGGAAGATGTGTCAGAAATTGCCAAAGTGTGTTCCAAGTATCGCATGCCCATGGTACCCTTCTCCGGAGGGTCAAGTCTCGAAGCCAACTTTTCGGCTCCTTATGGAGGCATGACAATTGACTTCGCCTTCATGGATCGAATCATCGAGTTGCACGAAGAGGATATGGACGTAGTTGTCCAGCCTTCTATACAGTGGATGGAACTCAATGAACAGCTCAAAGACACAGGCCTCTTCTTCCCTGTGGATCCCGGCCCTTCGGCCAAAATAGGTGGCATGGTTGGAACAAACTGCAGCGGCACGAATGCGGTCCGCTATGGAACGATGAAAGATTGGGTTATTAATTTGACCGTTGTACTCGCGGATGGTCGCGTGATCAAGACACGGAGACGGCCGCGGAAGACGTCTGCTGGCTACAATCTCACAGGATTATTTGTCGGGTCTGAAGGTACACTCGGGATTGTGACAGAGATCACCTTGAAGCTAGCTGCTACTCCAGAGAAAACACGTGTCGGTGTCGTGTCATTCCCGTCCATCCGTGAGGCTGCATCCACTGCTATGCAGGTAATCCGGAAGGGAGTCATAGTGCAATCAATGGAGATCCTCGATGACGTGCAAATGGATGTCATTAACCGTGCTGGTGAAACGGGTCGTACGTGGAAGAAATTACCAACGCTTTTCTTCAAGTTCTCTGGGACTTCTGCAGGGGTAGATGACAGTATTAATCTGGTGAAGACAATAGCCAAGCAGAACAAGGCCCAATCCTTCGACTTTGCTAAGGATGATCGGGAAGCTCACGATCTATGGTCAGCTCGGAAGCAGTCACTGTGGAGTATGCTAGCTTTGCGAAAAGAGGGCTCTGAGGTCTGGTCTACAGATGTCGCAGTACCGATATCCCGACTACCCGATATTATCGGTACGTGTCTTGCCCCGTTGTGAGAGGACAACATTTCTTAATCCATACGTGCAGAAGTATCGAAGAAGGAAATGGATGAGCTGGGCATCTTCGCTAGCATTCTCGGCCACATCGGCGATGGTAACTTCCATGAGAGCATCATGTACAACCGCCATGACCCTGTGGAAAAGGAACGTGTGGAGAAATGCGTACATGACATGGTTGACCGCGCTCTCGAAATGGAGGGTTCTTGCACGGTAGGTCCCTGGATGTAACCGATAGAAATAGATCATTCTAACTGTGATACCAGGGAGAGCACGGTGTTGGCCTGGGAAAGAAGGAGTCATTGCTCAAAGAGCTCGGTGTGGATACCATCGACATAATGCGCAGCATTAAGCTGTCTCTTGATCCTCAGTGGATCATGAACCCTGGCAAGATCTTTGATTTCTCGCGCGAAGTGAAAACATTAGATACTTCTGAAGTCGAATCTGCCAGACTGACCGGAGCCAAACGCGGCGATAGGTCGTGAGATATCGACTGTATGAATCATAGATCTTGCATTTGCATCAATAGAATCTATATGTACTTGGCATGCATATTCCAATTGACTGAGATTGTGTAAATAAAATTCCATCTTTGGTTTCCTGAAATGGCAATTGTGGATGACTAAGCGCGATACCGCCGTCATTGGCTGCCCCTCTTCCCCGCCAAAAATGGAGGAGCGATATCGCAGCTACCAATTGCCACAGCATCGCATTTTCACATCTCAAGTTTGAGCAAGTGAAGAGGTAAGCCTATGCTTTGTTAGTTCTATTGTGGTAATCTGCGCCTTTACCCCTATCGTGTATCTTCGCTTTTCTCAATTGGTATGGCTATATTACGTTTGATGGCTCTTCGTTGCGAACTTGAAGTTTTTGAGTCATTCAGACACCGGGCCGGAAGTTGAGCTTACCATTTCTCGGCCTGATACAATATTGAATCGGCACCTGTTACTCTCGTCTTGTAGACTCACATGTCATCCTTTTGTTTAATTGGACTTAAGAGATCGTTTATATCTCTTTCCACGGTTTAGTTTTATCCAAGGCTTAGCTAGAAGCTGACGTTCGAAGCCCCTAACTCAGAGACCATATTGGAAAGATGTCGTCGCCAGTTGCAAAGAAGAAGTGCGGTATGCTATACATCTGCTCTGAAAAGCTTCATTTTACATTGTTCTAACATTTATTAGGTGTCCTGGGTGCCACAGGCTCTGTGGGTCAACGGTTCATCTTGTTGCTCGCCGACCACCCTTTCCTTGTGCTCCATGCAGTTGGTGCTTCCAGCCGGTCTGCTGGAAAGGCATACAAGGATGCAGTGAGATGGAAGCAGTCTATGCCCATGTCTAAGCAGTTGGGCGAGCTTGTTGTTCGGGAATGTACCGCAGAGAACTTCAAGGACTGCGATATTGTCTTCTCTGGACTGGACAGCGACGTTGCAGGAGAAGTTGGTATGTTGGAACCAATAGCCTGCTTTTCATGATACATTAATTACTGATACTTTACAGAAATGGAGTTCATTAAGGCCGACATCCCAGTCTTCTCCAATGCTAAGAATCACAGAAAGAACCCCATCGTTCCTCTAGTGGTGCCCACAGTCAACCTGCAGCATCTGGATCTGGTCCACCACCAGAGGAAGCAGCTTGGTATGAAGAAGGGCTTCCTTGTCTGCAACTCGAACTGCGCCGTCATTGGTGTTGTCATTCCATTTGCCGCTCTCCAGGCTAAGTTTGGCCCTGTTGAGTATGTGGAAGTATTCACAGAGCAGGCAGTGTCCGGCGCTGGCTACCCCGGTGTCCCCTCTATGGACATTATGGATAATGTCATTCCCTTCATCAGCGGCGAGGAGGACAAGCTCGAGAACGAGGCCCAAAAGATCCTGGGTTCCATAAACGCAGATGCCACTGCTTTTGAAGAGCAGTCTGACCTCAAGGTCGGTGCTACCTGCACCCGCGTTGGTGTTACGGACGGCCACATGGCATATGTTTCTCTACGCTTCAAGAACCACCCCGCCCCTACGGCTGAGCAGGTCAAGGAGGCCATGAGGGAATACAAGTCGGAGGCTCAGAAGCTAGGATGTCACTCCGCACCCGAACAAGCCATTGTGGTCTTCGACGAGCCTGATCGGCCACAACCCAGACTTGACCGCAAGCTCTCTAACGGATACGCCGTGAGTGTTGGACGCGTCCGTGAAGCACCAGCCGGCGGTTACTTCGATCTCCGTTTTGCTTGTCTTTCCCACAACACGGTCATTGGTGCTGCAGGATCATCCATTCTGAATGCCGAGGCTTGTGTCATCAAGGGACTCATTTAGATTAGACCAAAAGTAAAGATCTCGTACATACATAGCGCTCTCAATTCAAAAAAAAAAAATAAGTTTATGAAGAGATTTGTCCTGTTTGCATAATTCCTGCTTACATAATAAATGGCAATGGCAGAAACCGCAAAGGCGGTAAGACTTGTTTATATCAGATTCGGATTAGTGTTAGGGCTCGCACCCACAGGCCGTCCGCTAAGCGAATTTTGCGAGTGGATATCTCAACTTCTCGACCCGACGGCATTCTTTCTTTGCGACAACCCTCGACAACTTTAACGGTTTGAGTCGACAGAGCAGTCAAAATGGGCCGTGGACCGTAAGTGAATACGCTCAATCACACTGATGTCGCAGATTATTGTGCAGCAGATTCTCTCTCAAAGGAGGATCTGCTGTTATGTCGCTGCTCTCGTCGTGATCATGAATTGAACATCGAAACTGATGAGTTTTGCTATACAGAAAGAAGCACCAGAAGCGCCTTAGTGCGCCCTCGCACTGGCTCCTGGACAAAATGTCCGGGACCTATGCTCCCAAGGCCTCTCCTGGTCCTCACAAGCTCCGGGACTGCCTGCCTCTGATCGTCTTCATCCGTAACCGGTACGGCATGCTCATAACATATAGAAGTTCAATTGAAGGATCGGCGCAACTGACAAGATATTTTCTACTGCAGCCTGAAGTACGCTCTTAACGGCCGTGAGGTTAACGCCATCATGATGCAGCGTCTCATCAAGGTCGACGGCAAGGTCCGCACTGACACGACCTACCCTGCCGGTTTCATGGACGTCATCTCCATCGAGAAGACCGGCGAGAACTTCCGTCTCATCTACGACACCAAGGGCCGTTTCACCGTCCACCGTATCCAGGCTGAGGAGGCCGAGTACAAGCTGGGCCGTGTCAAGCGCGTTCAGCTCGGCAAGGGCGGGATCCCATTCTTGGTTACGCACGATGCGAGAACGTGAGTTTATGCTCTCCACAAGTTCCGCGTCATTCAGTCGTTGGACCAAGCTTTGGTTGATCGGCGGAGGACGAGGATTTCCCCATCCTACTGGAGACAGTAAGATCGCGTTGTGCATGAACACTCTTGGGCTAACAATTGGTCTTGCAGCATTCGCTACCCCGACCCCTCCATCAAGGTCAACGACACCGTCAAGATTGACCTCGCCACTGGCAAGATCACCGACTTCGTCCGCTTCGACACTGGTGTTGTCGTCATGATCACTGGTGGTCGTAACATGGGTCGTGTTGGTGTCATCACCCACCGTGAGCGTCACGATGGTGGTTTCAACATCGTCCACATCAAGGATGCCATTGACAACACCTTCGCTACCCGTGAGTCCAACGTCTTCGTCATTGGACGTGAGAAGCCCTGGATCTCTCTGCCCAAGGGCAAGGGAGTCAAGGTACGTTATTACTCCACTATCATGAAATTTTGAGCAAGGAACTAACAATACTTTACAGCTCTCCATCGCTGAGGAGCGTGACCGCCGCCGTGCTTACGCTATTGCTGGCCAGTAAATTGGTCCGGTAGGTTCCAAACAAGCGTAAACTCAAACCAAAAAGTAAAAATATTTTTTATGAGAGACGGCGTCTTGTCTTGTCTTGCAGCTGTGTGTGATGCCACTTGATGAGGATAATCTAGGAATTCGCGAAGGAAAATGGGGCGTAGCATAGGGATTCGCTCTATTTTTTATTCGAGTAGAAATCCAGACATAGCAAGCAAAAAACCCGGGATGGGATATTTGTCTCCATAGTTCATGATATGATACCTTTTCTGATTCTTCATGATGTTGAAACCCCATCAGCACATAAACTGTAGTCTCCCTGTAACCCAGCCCAGATTTCACGTTCCGATACGGGGTAATTATATGTAGCCATACCTATGGAAGAACCATGCGTCTGCCGTGCTATGAGCGGAATTCGCCTGGTAATCCACATCCACCTGCTCCTGCAGCGCTCATCTAAATTAGATTCCTACCCATCTACCTAAATAGCACATAAGATCAGACGTCACATATTTCTTTACATGAAGGAACCCTCAGAGCGATGTGTTTATGTCCATATGCCATCCACGTGTATGTATATACACGAGGCGAGAGTAGACTTTCCCCGGAGAGCAATCTACATTGAACGCCTCAGCAACATCCTCGAGGACCTTTTCTAATTATACCTATGAGCCTAGTCATCCCCAAACTCCACAGTGGCTAATATCCATAAGTTACCAATTTATGCAAGCAAACACGCACACGTAACATGTCAATAAAATACGCATACACACGTGGCTGAGTCCGGAGTGCTCCGCAAGTATGCCGCATACTGGACTATATTCTAACTATCCCCATCATTGCCCCCTTCAGCCTCAGCCACAGGTGATGCAACTTAATCTGGTTTCCGATGCATAATCAAGTGGCGAAGATCAAACGATTTAGTGTCTTTTTCTGGGGCTGAAGCGGATTTTCGCACTCTAAATAAAGTGTCTTAGGCGCCCCAGCGCCGGTGGTGGCCAGATCAGGGGTACATTTCCAAATCGGGCGGCATGCATAATTTATTTTCGCTAGTACCGAGTCCTCGGGTACCAGGTGAACGTCGCCTGATGTGATCTGAAGGGGGAAATACTGGAGTAGAGAGAGGCTGGGGTCGAACACTGAGATAGTAAGGCCTGGGAAGGCTCAATTTGGAAGGGAGTCAGGTGTATGGAGATGATGTGAAAGTTTATTACTTTTTCGCCAGCAAGGAACCGGAAATGTTGCTCAGGAATGAACTTCAGGTTATATACGTATGCTGCGATTTCAACTATGTATATCGGGCGAAGTCTCAGGAAATGGCTATCTGCAACAAATACAGACAACTCGGTTGTATCGGGGGGTTCAGGAACAGGAAATCCCACCAGTAATGCCAACAAGCACAAGATAGTCCGTCAATAATTGTTTATAGCAGTTCACTATTGACGGGGTATAGAACGCCTCTTTGTATGTAGGTGGAAGGACGAAAAATTCATCGAGTAGGTAAAACGGCAGTCATAGACAACAACGCACCTCCAACGCCACGAACAGCACATGAAGCTTTCTGGGTTCTCAATGTCGAATAATAACCAGAAGCCCTATATAAAACTCGAGAAACTCCTCTGACGCCGATTCCCAGGAATAATCAATGCAAAAAGCCTCCCCATCATACCACGTCGGCATAATTCAACAGAGGCACATGACGGCATCAATCGGGCCATGAAGGCAAAATGCAATGAAAGAAAAACAAAAAAAATATGGAACCAAGAATGATTGAAACGGCTCATAATGCCGAGACGTCGGGGTGGGAGCGAGGTGGTGCTCTATTTGCCTCCAGGACATTGACTAGGCGTCAACTGCCTTGGCGGTGTCGGCCAGTTAGCCTATCACTTGTAGTCCTTGACACAGCTCGTCCAAAGCACTTTCACCACGCCGTCTGAACTCTCTGACATGAGGCAGTAGAAATGGAATTCCAGGAGATTCTTGCATCTGCCGCCTGTAAGCAGCATAGTTATCAGAAACATCCAGCAGATACGAAAGACTCGGCGAAAGCGACTGCTCAAAGAAGACGATATCGAGGGCAATATTCACGTCCGGACTTTGCAATCCAGCGATCCTGTAGTCCCGCAAGCCCTTGATGAGAGCGGTAGAGGAGTTGTAATTTCGCAGGGTCTCCAGGACCTATTTAACAAGTTAGAGCGGGAACGACATACAGATACAGACCCGAGAAGCTTAGATGTGTATTATTCGATGCTGCAACCAACAGCATCAAGGGTATAGTTCACAGAACAGGTGAATAATGAGATTCGAAGGATGAGTGACTTACCTGGATACAGTCCTGGATGTAGCTTGACATATCCGGTAGTGCGACGCAGCATTCCCAAACAGCAGTGGCAAGTGCATGCCATCTTTCGATGAGATGTTTGAGAACAGGCCCTTCATTGACGATCTCATCTCGCGAAAGACGCCCGAAGTCTAGTTCATCCGACGTTGTCAACGTCCGTGCCAAGTCAGCAGGAGAAATTGACCCAAACACATCTTCCAGAAAAGGAACAGCTATATCGAAACTATGCATCCAGTTCATCTTCGAAGTGTGGACATAGATCCGCTGGAAACGCACTGCCAAAACTGAAAGCATCTTCAAGATAGACGTGAGGCTTGGGGGATGGTCCTTGAAGATCTTTTGGATGGGGCCCGCGATGAACTCAAAGGCAGGACCATGCATGAATGCCATATCTGACTGGTCTGCTTCGTGAATGTTGAACAGGCACTGGACCAACGCTCTGTGTGCAAAAGGACTGCGTGTACGAAGGTGCTGAAAACAATCAGCGAAACTGTAACTCCCTGCAGCAAGGCTTTAAATTACCGACCTTCTCGACATTTTTGTATTTGTCAATCTCCTCCGGATAAGCATGGAGATGGTTCGAGAGGTGGATGAAAAAGGCTGTATGTTGAAGAAGAAACCACTCTACAGAAGGAGCAGTGTAGCCTAGAGAATACCGTACCCACTCTTCAAATGAAATGGTCTTGAAGAGTAAGTGACTCTCAGAATCGATATCTCTAGCGATTGAAGATGCGTCGGATTCAGATAATGACTGTGCAGGAAACCATGCCCAGGGAGACGGGTCAGCCTTGTTTGTTTTGAACCGACGTAGGATCTCTTCGACTTTTTGTATGTGCGAAAGATTGACGATGAATGCGATGTCTTCTGGTTCGAGAAGAGCTATCAAGAAATCATCAATGGTGCTAGAGTTACGGCTTTGCAGGACACTCCTAGGGTGATTGGGGTCATGGAAAAGGCCATATCTGATGACACGACCAATGTCCTGCACGTCGAACGTCCAAAGAACCGTTGTCGCTTCGTCCTCCCACCATCTGTAAGGCACGAAAAAGCCGGGTCGTTCTGCAGCAGGCTGAAAGAGCGAGGGGAAGTTCAACTGCTGTTCGGCCATCGTCTCACTTCTACTTTTGTCGACAGTATCACTGGAGAGCTGGGTTGAGAAAAGTACTCTCTGCGTGAGGGGATAACTGTCATGCACATGGAGAGAGAAGGAGGGAGTCAGACCGGACTCAGACGATGGTTCGAAGTGGCCATTTGCGTAACCAGCCGGGGTAGTCATTGCAGCAAATCGACAACCAGATTAGATTGTCCACGAATCGCCTATAGCCAGAAATGATAACGTGGGGTCATACGGAATGCTCTCTGAGCATTGAATGTTACCTGTCTTCCACCATACAATAGAATATGCCTCCAGCCCTAGAGATCCACGAAGAGGCAATTTGGCACAGGGCAGTCGAAGCCTGGGGCCGTGGAAGCAGGGCATACAGATCCAGGATTCTGGACGGGGACTGTCGACTGTGCAGGAATAAGCATGCAAGCCTATAGCTTCAGTCTTCGGCGTTGCCACACCCTGGACGGCTTCCGAGGGGCTATGGCCCCTCGTAGCTTTTAAACTACTAGTGCTTGCACTGGCACGGAGTACAACGGAGGCCACATCGAGAGTGGCACATTCTCCGTACGTAGTAAAAGCGATCATCCAGTACCGAACCTCTGGGTCCTCGCTCCCAGGAGCCAGGTTAACCGTACTTGGGGGCCGTGATGGTGGACTAACTAGTTGCTGCCCAGCTGTCAATCTTTACCCGCTGGGCCGGTGGTGGCCCTTGGTTTAAAGACCGTTCGGGTATCCACCACTAGTTAGGTATCGGAGACTCTACCTAGGGGTCGAACCATCAGCGGCGACTTCGATCAGTACTGTCCACTCCTTCGAGTCTACTCTGTGGTGCGGTCTCGAGTCAATTCGTTACCCCCGAGAGCTCCAATAGTTGCACCCTTGACGGTGGAATCACATAGGGAATGCAGAGGAGCGGTCAACGCTTTGCTCATGAGTACCGCGGGTTCATCCAAGGGCTGCCTTGCAGTCGCACCATTTCTTGGTGCGGAGGACATTGTCTCCAGTCGTTTGGGTCGCTTCGTGCTTGTTAGACCGGTATATACTATGGGGCCATGGTCGTACCCATAAGGCCGTGAACGTGGCCTGGAGCCCTGTAGATGGATGCCCGTAACCGCAAGGCCAGCTGAATAGGTATTCAGATCCCACGCCGCCTCGCCTCCACATAGCTACTCGGGATAACTTGGGAGCCGACAAGGCGTAGAAGATCCGTCACAACCATTCCGTGACCGGCTATCCCTTCCAGAGTGCCAAAAGGGGGGGGGGGCTCTCCCAGCAGACGTATTGGACTCGTCAACAACCTTGACTGTCAATATCCGAGAGGGTCCGAATCCCTGTATTTCCGGACGGGTCTTTCGTCCTTCGACATGCTTCTTAGATCTGACAGCGCGAGTACGAGGAACCCATGCCTCTGCATACCGTACCCGCCATGGATCCCGGTGGCGAGTGACTCGCTGGTATCTCCTTGTGGATAGCATGGTTTTATCGCCTGGGCACGCGTGGTTGTTAATCATTGTGGACGTCTGGACTATTCTAGTTAGATCAGATCGATAACTACCATAGACACTGGGCATCATTTCTCACTGGTGACTGACGGCTGCGCCACGGGAGACCCGGGGCAGCCGAACCAGAGAAACAGCTAAGGAGACCGTCGGGGTAAACCGCAAACCTACTGGAACACCGCTCTTCTGACGTTAGATCGTCGTTCTAAGAGCCAGTGGTGGATCTCATCTCGCATGGCATCTGGGTACTATGGTAAGTGCTAAAGGTGACAGATAAAATCCCCGGTCCATTGATGGACGAGTACCTGGGTCGCTTGGAGGTTCGAAACGCCTAGTCCCGACGGTCTCAGGGTGTCGTTATCAGCTGCGCAAAAATGTGAAGGACGGTGACCAGACATCCGAGAAAATACCGTCAATAGAAATGATAGCCCTGCCGTGTAGATCGTCTTGCACGTCTATTGTCATGATGGTGAGGGGAGATGCTGCAGTGGGAAGAAGCGTAGGCAGACGCAGGAAATCCCAGCTGCGGCACGGGGTTTCTTCTCATCTGGACCAGCCAACTTCTCCGCCGCCAATTCTCCCATCTCACCACTCTCTTCTCCCAGCAGCACGGTTTCAAAGGGGATCTGCCATCCTGCGAAACCTGATACTTTCTACGCTTGACGAACCTCTGTCGTCATGGAATTATTCTATCTTGTTTCTTCGCCTTCTGTCTAAGCTGGAGACGCTTGATGAGCCCTGCAGGGCGGATCGACGTCCGAGCCTCACGGAGCCCCCGAGTTCGCAGACGGGGTATCCGATGTATATACAGGATCGACTGCCCTTCATGACGATGGTGATCTCATACCATTATTCTCTTCATCCACCAAGAGCCCGTTTTTCCCGGCACTGAGAACTGCGGGGATCAGCCTTCGACGGGTCGGACCTCGGCAACCTTAAATGGTTGACTTTATTCCCATTATCATTGCCGTTATTGATCTATCCATTAATTTCGAAAAGCGGGTCAGTCGTCTCGCGAGGTCTCCATTCTAGCAGATGAGCGATTTGGTTCCTTCCCGGGCGAATGGACAATTACCCCTGGTAAATCATAAGATAACGTCTCCTATCTACCATAAGCTCCAGGTCCAAAGATGATGGAGAATCCAGAAGCCAGGAAGTCAAGAAATCAGGAACAGGTTTAGCGGGTCCGGTTTTCTGGTGACTCCAGCTATATTTCCAAGCAATGCTCTCCGAATTGCTAGCTTCCGGTCGACGCACAACCTATGATTTGGAGGTTGCCATGGTGGTTTTTTTATTGCCGTTCTCAAATCACGCTTCTTCACGTTCCATGCTGGTTCCCAAGGCTCCTCACCTGCGCACTACACCGCGTGCGCAGATGCGTCTTACCGCGATATTAGATCTGCAATTTGCGGTTACTGCTTAGTACGTTCTCTTCTGCCTTTTTTCCAAGCGATAGGCTACGACATTCGTGGGCTCAAACCGGCAGGACTAATAAGCCTCACTTCGTATCGAGCCTCATTTCCCCGGGCCAGGCGAATTATTTGATCCTTCTGGTCCAGTTATACTTAGAACATGAAATGCTATACCCCGTACTCTGAATTCCGTGGTCCCGTTGATAATTGACGGGATTACAGTTACATCGGTTATTATACACAGGATATGGCAGACGAGGGGATGTGTATGGACTACTTCCTGGCCACAAGTGACTAAATTTTAGTTTTTGCTATTGCAGATAAGCCTACGGCTAACGTTAGCCCCTTCCACCGTTGCCGTCTCTACAACTTTCCAGATTCACACAAGCAATTTTAAGTGAAAGCATGCTCCGTCATAGTTCAACTGGTACCATGCGACTGATAGGAAGCCAGCCTTATGAAATAAGGTTATACTTGTGCTGTACCATATACATTCTCCATACCATATGGCCCGTCCTTTCTAAGTGAGCCAGTAGTTCCGTTTCTTAGAGAGTGTTTGGCCATGACTCGCTGCACAGACTAGACCACAGCAGATTTCAACGAATGGAACAACTAGCGAAGCACCCAGAAACCTTGCGCAGTCTTGGTGTCTGAAGCTCGAGCAAGCACATTGGCCAGAGTTAAGACCTCCGATTAGAATGTGCTCTGTCCATTCCTACTAGATGTGCCTACTTTGGTAGCACGTATTTTCCTTGCGCACGGTCATGAAGCGGCCCTGCAGCGACATCAAAACTCACATTTATCAGCAGCTACCAAGCCGTCTTTTCTGATAGCCGCAAATTCCTAAATCTTGTCCTGCATTGCCTTTGTAGTAATCATTGCCATCTCTGCGGTCTGTTTCGTACGCTTCTGATTGGATCGGGCGTCAGGAAACATGTTGGTGCTTTTCATACTTATTTAGACTCCGATCGTGGTGGCGGTGATGGCAGATAAACTGCGAAACTGCCGAGGCCTGCTGATTATAGAAGCATTCAGTCACCGTGTACTCCGTATTATCATCTGATCAGACTTATGAAGGAAAAGCTTCTGAAGGAAATCATAGTATTAGTGGGCAGCGAAGGTAATAATAATGATAGCTCTCGTCATGTTTACCCTATCCTATCCTACATCACAAAGCATTTGAAGTTCAAGCCAGTGCAGAACCGTAACAATTCTAGAATAATCTATATAAGCCATTTCAAGCCATTTCCCTTTTAGATAACGAACACTTGAATATGGAACAGTCCGTGAAACGTCTCACAACAGAAGGCCCAGCGCCTCCACTGAACCGGCTTTCCTTCGTAGATACTTAGCCCATTCAAGCCTTTTTCTCCGTACTCTTCGATGCTTTCGCATAGCCAAAGAATCCCAAGAAATACGCTATCCTATTCACAAAAAGGAAGGCAGAAGCTCCGACATTTCCCCATGTAAGAGCATTCCAGCTCGAAACATCTAGAAATGCGTCCCAGCCCATTGCCAGATACGTAGCGTAAATGTGCCCAAGGTCTGCAATTGCCAGTGCAATGAGGTAGTTGCGTAGGACTTTGGGCTCAGATGTGCCATAAATGACAGCGATTCCCAGGAGAAGCAGAAGACCATATAGGTTTCCTAGCTGGTACGCGAGAGCGATGCTGCTGGGATGGATGGACGAGGGAGCCGCGATGTGCGGTGTTTGACCAGCGATGAAGCCCTGCAGGTCTATTATGGGAGCAAGATATCCCGCAACACTGATTATCGATGAGATGAGTCCAGGCTAGGAGATAATAGTACGAATACGCAGGGTCATTATTAAAGCTTACAGGGAAATCGGCTCAATGACGGCAAACAGCGCATGTGGCCATGTTGGGAAAATGGTAGACATCTTGCGTGAAGGGATGGGATAATTTGGACCTGAGCGAGCTTCGACGTAAATTCGTGTACCGTCAACGGGTGGATTAGCGTTCTTTTGATAACAACAGTATCAAGGTCTTAAGTTTTGATTCTGCGGGTAAGACTGGAAGGGAGGTGGATTTAAGAGCTTTTAACGCGTTTCACATTGCTCTATGGATTGCATACAGTCCATCCAGCCCTAGACTACCAGCTGTTCCGCCAATTGATATAGTTAACAACAGACTCCTCGAGCTGCTAGGATACACCATATCTATTCCTTTTCAGCATGGAACAGCTCCTGGATGCTCCTGGCTTGTAAACGTGTAGAGACCCCGCGTCAAAATTGCACAGTGCGGCCGTCCGGCGACCCGTACTTGGATTTTAAGTCCTTCGAATCTTTCAAGTCGACTCGAGATTGATAATCCGGGCTCCTCCACCTCGGCTGAAGGATGGCACAGCAGGACTGACATTTTGCCAGTGTCTGTCAAACCTGGCTATCGATAAGGCGACCAGAAGCTGGGGGCCTTTAGATGATGGATTCTTGATCTCTCAAATATGGACTCCGGCGGCACGCCCGTTCCTCCTCTCGATGATGCCCTGCCCCAGATCCGTGATCTACCCCAGCTATCCAGTCTTCGTATCGCCCCCCTTCGACAGCCAGTCTCTTCTCGTACGCTAAGCGTACCCTCTCCGCTTGAACCCAATGCCGGTGGAATTCGCGAACCCAATATATCCAAGGCCAATTCCAGTGGGAATCCACCGGCCAAACTTCCGACCCTGGAGGAGTTTTTGAACGCTGCCCGCACTAACACACTCGTTGATCCTTCTTTTGATTCAATTTCTAGCCTGGAGCCTCCCCCAAAGACCATCTTGCCTGCTTTTATCAACCTTCGCACAGTGGAAAGACTGCCGTACCCCCCTGCCTTCGATGAAGATGGTTCTCGCAAACGCCCTCGTCTCGATATCCAAGGAGAGATGTTTGTTGATCATCTCCAACTGCCAATCCCTCATGCCCAGAACGAGAAGAAACCGCCTCCGTTCGGTCCGTTTGCTATTTTAAATGGGCTGAATGAGCCTCCGCCCAATGCTGCCCTCTTCCCTCCGATCGAACCTGGATCCATATCGCAAATTCTGACGAAGCCTACAAATCGTGGCCTCCAATCTGATGCAGCCAACCCTCATCCGCAGATCGATAACCGGAAACGTAAAGAGGGGAAGAGAGAGGGTAGACTGGAAGAGATTCTTGATTCTGGCACGAACATCGACGAAGTGAGACATGAGAATACGAACACGACATCCGAGAAGCGTGCAGGGGATGGAAATCAAGAAAACAAAGAGAACGGCACCGAGAATTCCGAGAAACCTGCTGAAGATAGTGATGAGCCTATGTCGCCGAAGACCAGAGGTCGCTCACGGAAAAAGCTGCGTAAATGGACGGAACAAGAAACAAATGACCTTCTAAGAGGTGTGGTTAAATGTGGCATTGGCAACTGGACTACCATATTGGCGCAGCCTGAGTTGAAGTTCAACAAAAGGTCTGCAGCCAATCTGAAAGACAGGTACAGATATTCGAGGTCAGCATTCTTGAGTATTGCATAGTACTAAAGTCCGTATAGGTTTCGTGTCTGTTGTCCATGGGCATATGGGTCAGTTTATACCCATCCGTTCTATAATATAGATAGCTAACTTTCTGCAGTGCTGCCGATCCCAATGAAGCAACCAAGCAGTTACAAACCACCCTCGCGAATGCCCTCCTCAAGGCCGAGTCGCAAGGCAAAGATGGGACCGCTGGAAAGATTCTTCTCCCAGACCCACGACCATCCAAGGCTGGGGCCGATTCAACTTCATCTGCGGGAGGTCCATCAGCCAACCTAACCACGCCTTCTAGTGGACCTTCAACTCCTGAGGCAGATGCAGCAGGTTTCAAGTTTCGTACCAAATACCCGCCGACTTTCAAAGCCACCCCTACCCTTTCCAACAAGTCTAAATCGACACTTGTATCTCTTGGAATCCCGGAGCCTTACTTCACGATTAAGTCGAAGAGACGCTCGCGCAGACCGTTCACTCCTGCAGAAGACGAGGCCTTGCTTAAGGGATATGCTGTCCATGGTTTTCAGTGGACTCTGATTCAACAAGACAAACATTTGAATCTGAGTCACCGAAAGGCCACGGATTTGCGCGATCGTTTCAGAACTAAATTTCCAAATGCCTATCGTGAAGGTGGCTCCGTCAGTGGGAAGACTTTCAATACTCCAGCAAGAGTCGCACCATCTACTAATCTCGGTCAACCGGGGAAGGATTTCCAGCCCGTGCCTAGACAACCTCCAGTGCCCAATTCCGCAAACCCCAATTTCACTGACAGAAGCCGCAAAGTGAGTGCTATTGACAATGGAAGCGTGCTGGGGCCTATAGATCCAGCCTTGCTACCGCCAGCTCCGCCTCTAGGCCTACATGAGGCTCAAACAAACGTCCCCCATTCAAATGCTTTCCCGTTCCCGCTGGACGAGAACACATCGGGCGCCTCAAACAGCGAGACTCCCTGGGAGGACAACACGCTG